>PVIR01003332.1:0-90227 GCA_004026965.1 Petromus typicus | reverse complement strand
TCAGGGCCAGCCTGTACTAAAAAGTGAGACCTTGTCTCATACAAACAAATAAATAAATCCAGTGAAATCTTAATAGTATAGCAATGAGACACCTCACCGTTATCCACTTTAAAATATGTCACAAAAGCCGAGATTGGAAACTAGATTCCATGCTACTTTCTAGAATTTACCCTGATGTTTTTATGCTTGAGTCTTGTTATCATCTATCATACTTCTTAGCAAAAAAAAAAAAAAAAAAATCATATACCATTTAATTTTAAAAACTCCTTTAGGGGCCGGGGAGTTAGCTCAGTGGTTCCGGCGCCTGTCTTGCAAGCGCAAGCGCCCGGGTTCGATTCCCCGGTAACCACATAACAATACTTGGTGTGGAGACCCACACCCAGCAGCAACCAGTACCACATACCACAGTGCCGGGCTTGGTGGCTCACGCCTGTAATCCCAGCACTCAGGAGGCAGAGGCAGGAGGATTGTGATGTGAGTTTGAGGCTGAGCTCAGGGCCAGCCTGAACCACAAAGCGAGACCCTGTCTCAAAAAACAAAAAAACAAACAAACAAACAAAAAACTCCTTTAACTATAAAGTCCTGAGAGTTAAAAGTTTTTCTTCTGAATTTTTTATTTTTTGGACTTAATTTTCATAATTTTTATCAGTACAAAATATAGTAGTACAAAAAAACAGTTCATAGGAGCAAAGCATGGTGGTGTATGTCTATAATCCCAGCGCTAGCGGCTGAGGCAAACACCTTGAGTTTGAGGCCAGCCTGGACCACACTTGAGATCCTGCCCCCTCCAAAAAAGGTTTACACATTTTTATAACAACATATAAGATTATACTGGAAATGCTCTTACTGGGAATGGAGTGTCTGTGGGCCTTGATGATCCAAGGATACTAGCAATTTTAATTTGCCACTTAATTTAACAACCTGGATGTAATTAAGGTCTGAGCTAGATAGCATTTAGTGGGTGAAATGGCAGAGGGAACTGAAAAGCATATGGGAAAGGAGATCTGACATGACAGCATCACACTCAGTACATTAACTGAGGAAAGAGAACACAGAGAGGCCAAGAATCTAGACAGTTATTATATAAATGTCACTCATTTAGAATCAGATGTGTTGGTGGTTCATGCCTGTAGACCCAGCTATCTAGAGGAGGCTGAGGCAGGAGGATTATTGAACCCAGGAGTTTGAAAGCAGGTTGGACAACATGTAAAACCTCCCTTCAAAACAAAATTAAAAAAATAAAGAATAAATAAAGAAAGAATAAAACCCAAACCTGTACTACCTATTTAGCCATGAAATAGGTACCTGTCTTAGTCACTTTCCTCATTGTGGAGACACATACCGGCAACCTACAATGTAAGTGGGGGAGAGGTTTATTTGGGCTCACTGCTTTTAGAGGTTTCGGAGACGAAACTGGCTGTTCTACTACGGCATGATTGGAAAGGCCTGCTGAGGATGCAAGCTGCTCACATCATGATAGCCAGGAAGTTGAGACAGACGGAAGAGCCAGGGAGAGAGAACCTGCTTCTTCTGATCACCCTACACTGCCTAACAGTGCCTCCTACAGTGCTCCCGTGATCCAGTCCCCCTCCAAAAACCCACCTCTGAACACAAGACCTTGGGGCTACTCTGAATCCAAACCACAAGAGTGGCCCTTCAACCCCTTGTGACAGCCTATGAGCTCCCTGAAAGTGTGTATCCTGGCTTGAAAACTGCCTAGAGAGCAGGACATGCTGCAGGGAAAGTTCTAATTGGGGGAGGGCATGAACCCCACCCCTTCTCGACCTTTGTTCAGTTTGCTCTGTGGCCAAAGGTCCTGAGCAAGAGGCATCTAGATGGGACACTGCGGGCCGGGTTCTCCGGCTGTTATGAGCCACCTTTTATGAAGACTGGAGCAGCTCCTGGGTGTGAGAGTCCCAGGAGTTCCTGGGCTCCAACAGAAAACACGTAGAGGGTTGCCCTCTAGGTGGACGTGCTGCCAAACTTCTGAGCTTGGTGAAGGACAGCCTATTGCAAATTTCAATTAATAAATGATTTGAGCATTTCCTTTCATCGCAGGATATAAAAGAGAAACTTGAGGACTTTGTGGAAACTGTTTTCTTGAAGTAAGAGGAAATAGGTACCTGTCTTAGTCACTTTCCTGTACCTAAATAGGTAGTACAGGTTTGGGTTTTATTCTTTGAGGTTTTTTATTTTGTTTTGAAGTGAGATTTTACATGTTGCCCAACCTGGTTTCAAACTCCTGGCTTCAATAATAAGAGACCTTAGACAGGAAAAACAGTGACACAGGGACACTAAACCAGGTTCCCACAGAGAGTTTATTGAGGGAGCCAAAGCCAGCGGAAGGACAAAGGAGTCCTACTTCAACCTCCACTCTTGAAGCTGCTGGCCTCCAGCAGGACAGGAGTCTCAGAAGTTCGGACCTTCACGCACCACAGCATATTTAACCCCAACAATCTAAACATGGAAGTGAGAGACTTCATCGCCACGCAGAGGGTGGTGAGAAAATACCTCTACTCTCCCTGCCCTTCTCCAAAGACTCAGGAAAGAAGGCCAAGACACCTGAGCCTTTGGCCAATCTGATTCTCAGTGTGATGACTTGGGCAACAGTCCTGGATGACAGGTCCACTCAGACCTGACCTTAGGTGTCTATTCTAGGAGCTACACGTAACATCCAAACATGATTAAAACACCCAGGACAGTTCTCTTGCTGGCAGAGGCCATGCCCCAGATAATGGCAGTCTTGTTAGACCCTGGTCAGAGATAGGGACTCAAGCCGACTGGTGTCAATGCATAAGGAGACCATGCAGCCCCCCGTGGAGTGGATCTTCCAGGGCTCAGCCAGGGCCCTGAGCTTGGGCTACTGTTTCATGTCATCCAGTGCCAGTGATTCCTCCACATATTCCCCAGAAATGAAAGGGAGGAGGAGCTGAAGAACTCGGTGAGGTTCACCCAATAGCAGACTAAAGGTCAGAACAATCTACTGGGGTGAGGAAAAGGCTGAAGAGGGGCAGGACCCTGGAGCAGGGGGACTGGAGCATTTCTCTGACTCTGGCATGTCATCCTGGAAGTATTCAGCCTGGCGGTACTGCCAGAGACGCAGGTTTCCATCCCACTGTGGGGCAGAAATGGCAAGTGTCAGGAGGTGCTGCCTTCTCCCAGGTCCAAGCCCCACCTGTACACTGGACCCTAACGATTTTAAGCTCACCGAACTGCTGACAATCTTCTCTTCAAAGGGGTGCCAACTGACATCACGCACACAGGCCTTGTGGTTGGTCAGCTTCTTCACAATGTGACCACTGAGGAGGTCATACACTATCCAGAAAAGGGAGAGTGGGGAGGGGCTGCCATAGCAACTCCAGCCACCCTCAGCTGCCCAAGTGGCACCACTGACCTGCCTCTCCGCAATTTCCCCACTTTCTCGAGGGGTGCAAAGCTCAACCCAGAGAATGATTTTTTTTCCCTGCTCCTTTTCCTATGTTGGATTGAGGATATGGTGTAGTGCAGTGTGGGTATCCCTGGCCCTTCTTTAAAATTGAGAGGCCTACAGTTAAGAAAATGCAGTGGCTTTAAAGCTTTTAGCAGGATATGGAAGGCAGTAAAGATGAAGCCTGGGCAGTCTGCGGGCGTCTACAAAATTGGTCTTTGTTTGGACAGGATATGTCTTTCTTTCTCTGCCTCAGTTTCTCTCTTAGTACCTGCCTAGGTGCAGCACGCTGGCAACTCCTGTCTATAGCGTTGCTTGTGTTTCAAAATGTATATTCCTCCTGCTTTAGTGACTACATGTCCTTTCTTACCCAATGCTGTCTTTTTATGTCATTCGTTTTGCCTTTGTTCCCTCCTATCTTTCGTCTGCAACTCCTTTCTTGGACTGTTTAAAAACTGAACCAACTATATTTTTGGTAATCCATTATATTTACTGAGCAGAATTCTGTGTTCTTTTTCTTAACATGCTCATAAATAGAATGTTTTCCTTTTCTCTGTTTAGGCCTTCCTTGCTCAAAAAAAAAAAAAAATTTCATATATAGTTCTCATTAGGCTTTTTAAGGTGGTCACTATGGTTATAGGTAGAAAATCAAAGAAACATCCTGCCCTTCTCAGGTCCAACTGACATAATCCTTACCAACCACTTTGCCAGTAGAGCAGCCACTGTAGATGAACTGCTGGCCCGTGCTATGGGTAGGGGAGAATCGGCAGCGGATGAGGGTATGTAGCACTCCGTGTCCCCGGTAGGTCATCAAGGAACTGTCTCCTGGCAGCTTCAGCTTCCGCCAAGCTGGGTAAGGGTATAGAGAGCCCTAGATTAGGAAATCTGCTTCTGGACTGTCCTGTACACACAGCCCTTAAGAAAAGACTCAGAGTCAATCGCTTCCCTAAACTTCACTATTGACTCTTTTCCCATCTAAGAGTTAGCAGTAGCCAGTATGGCCCTGCTGTCATGATACTAAGCACTTCTCTACTGGTTTGGCAAGTGAAGGGTGACTGCCTGGACAAGCAGGTTGTGGGAGGACTCCAGGATTTCCAGGCTGCAGATAAATTCATTGTGCCCATGCCAACTCCTATCAGTGTTGAAGTATTTTAACTACCACCCTGGACCCTCAATCTCTAGATCTCTGTTCTACTTCCATTCTCACCTTTTTTAGGCACCTGCTGCCAGCGATAGTCCCAGTTTTGCTGTGTGGCTGCCTGGCGTGAGGCTTCCATGCCTTCTCGGCTAGAAAAGCGTCGGATATCCCAGAGTTTGATGGTCTGGTCTTTGGAGTTGGAGATGAGATATCGAGCATCACCCTATGAATCCAAAGGTGAATAAACGGAGCACCAGAATGTGCCAGTGTCAGTGCCCATCAGTCTAGCCTCCTTGTCCTAGCTTCAGGGAAAGAACTCTAGTTCTCTGACTTGCCTTGCCTCTTCCTCCTTCTTCTAACCCTGCCTTTGATGTTCTGCCTCCGATCCCACCCCCTGGATAGGCTTTCCTTCTCTGTAGAGCACTGGTTGGTTCTTCTGTTTGGTCCCAATCAGACTGTCTTCTACATTTCTAATAAAGAAAGTCCTGCTGCTTAAGGACTGGTGGGAAGAGGGAGCTCATGTTTCTTGGCTTTAGCCCCTTTCCCAAGCTCTTTAATGCTGTGGCTAAGGAGGAGTTTGCCGAGTTCTCACAACAGGCTATTTTTGTGCCTGGCTGGGGAGCCAGAACCTCAGCACCTGGCTGTGCAGTCCAGCTTCCTGCTCACCTTGCTGTCGATGAAGGTGATGCCATCCTGGTGTCCAGCCAATGCACCCACAGGCTTGGGGTCATCCTCCCTCATGGTGCGTCGATCCCACACCTTGCAGATGGCATCATCTCCCCCAGAAAACAGGATTTGGGAGCTTATATCAGCAAAGGCCACTGCATTCACATCATCCTCATGAGACTCAATCTAGGGGAGAAGGAAGTCGGTATACTTAAGATTTCTTTCTAGTCTTAAAGCAGGCCAAGGAACAGGACACGGAACTTGAAGTCTCAAGAGAAATACCTGTAGGGTGCGCCGGTTTTGTTCTCGGTCAAAAACATACAGGCAGCCATCATTGGCCCTGGAAGAAAAGGATAAGAACTGAGAGGACCATTGCTAAGTATGCTCTGGACAGTCCTGCTGAGGAGCCCTAAGGAGGGACAAGGAGAGGAGTTATTTGGCTTTGTTTTCAAAGAGGCCTAGGACCTGCCAACTCATTCTGTGGAAATGGTATACAAGCAGCCTAAAAACCTTGGACTTGGAGAAGGCTGTTCTGTGCCCCTGCAGTCTCTGTAACAGCAAAACTGATCTCTGGCAGAACACTATCTTGTAGTCGAGGGAGAAATCACCCATAAAGACTCACCCTCCTAGTACTTCTCGTCCATCGGAGGAGACAGCAATGGAGAAGACAGCAAAACGACGTTCATCTGGCCTGAGGAGACCAAAGGAGCTGTGTTAAGTGGATCTCGTTTCCACATCTGTTGATTATATAGAATATAATGAAGATTATACAGAAGGGGATAAAGTCTGACAGCACATGCTGGAATGAGGATCACCTCAATGAGCACTCAGAAATAATCCTGCAACTATTTTATCCTGGTCCTCCGGCTGAGAGGACAGATGGTTCCCTTCTATGAATATACACAGAAAAATTTGCAACCAATATACTTTTTCCTCTCTAAGTGGGAGCTCCAGTTTAAGAGCCTTGCATGAGAAGCTGCTGATGCCTGATAGATGGGAAGCCAATACCTTAGATCCAGTGCAGTGTGTGTGTCTCCTTCCCCATAGATGTTGCAGATATGAACTAAGAGAAGCAAGAGAAACAAGAATCTTTCATGACTTGGGGAAAGACAGTTGAAGGGGAGACAGAACAAAGGGTAGGGATGTCAAAAAACCTTAGAAGTATTTTTACAGGACAGGGTATGGAATTTTGACTTAGGGGAGCAGGGCGCATGGAGACATCAGGTCCCAGACTGGAGAGACAATGAATATCCGATGCACACTCACTGTAATCAGACCAGCTGGAGTACAGGAAGTGGTTGCCATCAGGGGTGAAGGCAACATCCAGGACACTCCAGCCTACATCCCGGGCCTTGATGCTTTTGAATTTGTGGAAGCGGCCATACCGGCAGTCATATAGTCGGATTGTCTGGTCTGTGTTATCAGGGATTAGGTAGAATTATGAAACATGTTATGAAATACACCATTCATTGAAATTGTACAGACTTGACCTTTAAAACGGGAAATATGCTCCAATAAGCCAGGCTGTGTGTCTGGGGCTTTCTAGTCTCAGTCAAGGGGAGTTTTTTTCATATTGTAGGAAGACAGTTTATAGGACCAGGGTTTGTTACCTTGGCAAGCAGACATGAAGATTTGACCATCTTTACTGTAGATACCACAGAAAGCCTTCTGAGAGTAGGTATCAGTGAAGCCCAGATCATTGGGCAAGAAGCTGACAAAGCAGAAGGAAAAGGTGGGGGAGTGAGGAGAACGCAGAACGGGGAGAATACCGGTTAGTAGAATGGAATGTCAGTACAAGGACATTTTTCCCTTTTGGCTTTGTGTATAATATCATCTTTCATCAATTCCACCACCTTCTAAATTTCTACACTTTTCCGCTTTATTTCCTCTCAAAGCTTTAACCCCACTTAGCCTAATCTATTTTTTTTTTTGTTTTTTTTGGTTTTTTTTAAGGTTTTTTGAGACAGGGTCTCGCTTTGTGGTTCAGGCTGGCCCTGAGCTCAGCCTCCAACTCACAGCACAGCAATCTTCCTGCCTCTGCCTCCTGAGTGCTGGGATTACAGGCGTGAGCCACCACGCCCGGCACTGTGGTATGTGGTACTGGTTGCTGCTGGGCATGAGTCTCCACGCCCAGTATAGGTATGTGGTTACCGGAGATCGAACCCGGGTCCTTGCACTTGCAAGACAGGCGCCGGAACCACTGAGCTATATCCCCGGCCCTAGCCTAATCTTAATATCTCTGAGGATCTTTTAAATCTACCCCTTCCAAGTCTAGAAGATAAGACCTATCTGGCCCCTAGAGTCTCTCCACCAAGCCCCATACTCACTGAGACATCACTCGAGACTGTTCTCCAAGGGAGAAGCTTCCCCGGTGGCAGAGGCCCCGTTCTCTCTAAATGGAAGGGATTGGGGGATATTGCTAGCAGAAAAACAGGGCCACTTCCATCACACCAAGCCCCAAACTCCATAGATACTGCTCTTGTTACAGAAACGGACGCCGCACACACTCTGAAGCAGGTTGGCTAACTCTCCAGCCCCAGCCCTTGAGGCTTCCTTGGAAAGTTTACTTCCTTTTTCTTTGGAGCTTCAGAACTTCTGGCTGCCTCAGTGGGCAAGATGGAGGAGGAGAGGCCTACCTGGTACAGCATCCGAGGAAAGCTGTGCTCCTGGGCTGCCCGCCTAATCCCTAGCCGTCCTGTAGCCAATTCCACCTGTGTCTTAATCTCATTGCATTCCAGCTCCTGAGTGTCAGGGGTTGCATCCACTGTGAATACCAAAAATAAATTTCAACCTATATCTTCCAGTCACACAAGACAGTTAACAAACTATGCCCAAGCCCACTTGATGTGGCTGAATATTTTGGGACTGTGAACACTTCCTTTATTCCCTCAATTCTCTCATCTTCTTTCAATTTAACCTACTGAAAGTTCTTTTTTGTTTGCTTATTCAGACAAGGTCTCACTATGCAGTTCAGGCTGACCTTGGACTCACTATGTAGCCCAGGCTGGCCTCAAATTTGCAGCGATCCTTTGCACCTCAGCCTCCCAGCCTCCCGAGTGTTGGGATTACAGGCATGTGTCACCACACCTAGCTTAAATTATGTTTCACTAGTACATGTTTGCAATACATAATGATCGTAATCACTGTGGTCAACTTAAGCTATCTTCTTCAGAACAACCACAGAAAAGGAGTGTCTAGTGAAAGTTTTCCAATATTCACGTCTTGGTTTCTTTGTTCTTACCAGGTGGGTTGTATCGATCCCCAAGACGACCATCCCAGGCACTGTCATGCTCTTCTTCGGAGTCCGAGAGGGCCTGGATGAGTTGTAAATTTGCTGGACCTCCTCCCTGCACCAACCTCACTTGGCCTCTGTGGAGAGACCCCCCATTATAGAGGGACCCCTTTCCCCTAAACTAATCAAATTCAGACTTAATGGCTCTTAGATAATTTAGTACTCATTTTCAAGTGTGAAGCTGACTAGATTGTGGTTGTTAATTTCAATCTCCCCTAAGATATGGTCAGAAACTATTCTGTCCTCTTAGAGCAAGAGCCCAGAACTCCAACATGGCTGTGGAGGGGGAATTACTAAACTGACTTCCTAGAGATCTCAATCTCTGGAGGAATCCAGCATAGAAAACAATCTTCTCTCCCAAGGAGCCATAAACAAACAAAACCAGCTGCATGCACCCTTTTCAAGTCAATTCAATTTCTGGTGGTTACTCCCTTGAAGGCATTCTTTCTTCAAGAACAGGGATAATCTCAACTTGTTTTACAAGGAAATAAGTTCACATGGTTTCATATCAAATGTCATTTGTTTCACCCCTTCAACTCTTCTTTAGTCTTCACATCATTCCTTTCCCACCAGGCTCCTCCTCTACTTAGTTGGCAAACAGATTACATTTGTGTGGTTACAGCCAGAAAGGCTCCCCGGAGCAAACCCTCAACGCCAAGAGTGGGTCCCTTTGGGGGCCTGCCCCAGGGAAGGACCACTCTTCCAGGGTGCTGGGGAGCTGAGTGCCACAGCTGCCCAGCAGGGAAACGCTGTTAGACAGACAGCCGTCCTGGGCTAATTCTAGTCCTGTAATTTTTTCTACCTGGACTTGAGATCAAGGGACCATGGTGACACCTTGTGGAGTCACACCAAAGGGTAAGTTACCTGCGGAGGAGATAGGCCAGTACCTGGGCCAGATCCACATCTTCATCCTCCTCTTCCTCTTCTTCACTGCGACGCAGGCCAGCTCCTCTTCGGGACAAGCCCTCGGAGGGGTCTCCAGACCCGGATCCTGCGCTGCTGCTGTTTCTTGATCCCATTTTCTGCTCACAGCATCCTTAGCTCCTGAGCAGGGACTCCTCCTGTCACTTCCTTGGTTTTGGTGAAGGCAAAACTAGCTCTCGAAATACTAGGGTATCCTGAGAGAAGAGACGGTGCTATCTCTGGGAGGGTGACCCTTCCTAAGGACTGGGATCCCTTCTTAACCGGTGACAACTCCTAAGGCTTCGGGAACACAGACCTTCCCTAATCTTGTGAAGCAACGAAAGCAGAATGAAGCAAGCCCGGGGAACAACCCTAGGACACCAACAAGAATCTTCTGAAGAGAAATTTGTTTCCTATCCAAAACTCACCTATCACGGTGCCCGCCCCCCCCCATTCCCCGGTAACCTCTCTTGATGACCAATGGAAACCTCTTGCCGAAGAAAGCGCGTCAGAGCTTATCTCATCTAACCAATCAGACGACTTAGGCCTCGGAGACCCCCGACACCTCCCCCTTACCGACCAATCAAAGCGCTTACTTGCAAGAGCCGGCAGTAGAGACAGCCAATGAAGCGAGAATTCGGCCTACCACCCTCTCCTTTGACTCACGCCCACGTGGTGTGCCGGGGGTGTGTAAGCCAAGGAGAGGAAGCAGAGAAGCACCTCCCACTGAAACTGGCGGTTAACACCCAGCGCGAGACCACCCACCAGTCTGAGCGGTCTCAGGACCCGAAGTTGCTCAAGGCCTTGTTTACACAGAATGCCGCCACGGCGTCCGGCCCACAGCTCCTCCGTCACGCGCCTCCTTCGTCACGCATCTCCCGGCTTCCAGGCCGGTGGGCTGCTGACGTCACTCGACGCGCATAACGGCACCGCCCCCTTGGCTCGCTGACTGGACCGATGAGCTCGCTGATTGGTGGGAGGGCGGGAGAAAGTGCTTGAGGGACCCGAGGGGAGGAGACAAAGAGCGCCGAGAAGGGCGTGCACTCCGGGGTTGGGGGGAAGGGTTTAACGCGGACTGACTGCTTCCTGGATTAGATATAGAGGAACCTAAAGTAATGGCTGAGAGGCGGGGGTTAAAAGAAATGCTTGGGTGTTTGCTACCAGGAGGTATTTTAGCAAAGAATACAATTTGCTGTCGGTCCTTAAGGGTCATTTATTTGGTCTTGAGCTTTGTTTAAAGTTGTTTTTATTGGTACATTTTATATATACATTATGATCACATTCAACATTGTGGGCTTGAACTTTTTAAATAATGCCTCAGAGCTTCTTTGTGTATGTGGTATTAGAAATCGAACCTAGGGCCTCCGCACTGAGCTCTATCCCTTCCTTTTTAAAAAAATCTTTATTGGTTCATTAAATAGACATATGATCACACTCTACATTGAGAATTTGTACCGGTATATGACAAGACTTAATTCTCATCTTAATTCTCATTCCCCTACCCACCCGACAAACCTTTGCCCCTTTTTTAAAAATTTGAGGCAAGGTCTCGCTACATTGCCCATGCAGGACTAGTATTTTTTATTCTCTTGCTTCCGCCTCTCCGAGTACTGGGATTACAGGCTTGCGTCATCACGCCCTCCCGGAGCCTGCTTTTCCCATTTTGAGTCATGCTTTCTTCCCTGGCTGAAGCTTTAAGGGTCTGTTCCCAGTGAGTGTCTGGAGCCTTTGTGTCACAGATGGGGACCCAGATCTCCACTCCGTCCTTTTAGGTTTAGCTTCTGGAAGCCTTATTCTTACAGGATTATCTTTTCTAAACCTCTCTTTACCTCCTTTGGCCTTT
This sequence comes from Petromus typicus, assembly GCA_004026965.1. NCBI lineage: Eukaryota > Metazoa > Chordata > Mammalia > Rodentia > Petromuridae > Petromus > Petromus typicus. The sequence continues at coordinate 78,958 of PVIR01003332.1, read as the reverse complement.
GTAGAGGATCCCTGGCTTTCCTCTGCTGTCTTTTTAGACGCTCCCTAATGCCCCAGAGGCCTCTGGGACACCCCCCACCCCCTTACAGTCGCACGCTCTCTGGGCGCTCTGGGATTTGCAGACGTTCCCTAGAGCCTGAGTAGTCCTGGTCCCTTTTCCTTTGGGCGGTGGGTCCGGGGTGTGCTTGCCCGCTGCTCCCTTACCTTTCTGCGGGTTTATGAATAACAGGGCTGAGTCCAAGGCCGGGACCTGCCACGTTTCAGGATCCTTGTCCACGGTGGGGGTGGGGACCTCGCTGGGTCTGTACAAAGGTCCCAGGTCGGAGGTCCCCATCCATATCGATCCGGTGATCTCGGGGAGGAGCAGAGAGCAGCCACTGCCTTGAGCCCCAAAAGGCGGGGAGCGAAGGGAAGACCCGGTTCTCTGGACCGTGCAGCTCTAGCTCACCCTGCTGGGAGGACGAGGGTGTGGCCAGTCCTGGGACGAGGACTCTGGGGAGACCTGTATAGTTAAGCAGGGCTCAGGGCTCTGCGTGGTTTCATATTCTGTGGTCACTATGTTGAGATTTTTTTAAATAACTTTTTTTTTTGGCACCGAATCGAACTCGGGTCCTTGTGCTACCTTGTACTTCGAAGATAGGCGCGGTACCACTTGAGCTACGTCCTTGGCCCTTTAATAACTTTCAGACTAGCGCCCAATATTTCTATTTCCTGGACTCCACTGGTTATTTAGGCAGTTCTTTTTTTTTTTTTTGAGACAGGATTTCGCTTTGTAGTTCAGGCTGACCCTGAGCTCAGCTTCAAACTCACATCACAGCAGTCCTCCTGCTTCTGCCTCCTGAGTGCTGGGATTACAGGTGTGAGCCACCATGCCTGGCACTGTGGTATGTGGTACTGATTACTGCTGGACGTGAGTCTTCACACCCACTATTGTATATGCTTACCGGGGATCAAACCCGGGTCCTTGAGCTTGCAAGACAGGCGTCGGAACCACTGAGCTAAATCCCCGGCCCTAGACAATTCTTTTTTTTAGGTTTTTTGAGACAGGGTCTCGCTTTGTGGTTCAGGCTGGCCCTGAGCTCAGCCTCAAACTCACATCACAATCCTCCTGCCTCTGCCTCCCGAGTGCTGGGATTACAGGCATGAGCCACCATGCCCCGCACTGTGGTATGTGGTACTGGTTGCTGCTGTATGTGGTACTGGGTCTCCACACCCAGTATTGTTAAGTGGTTACCGGGGAATCGAACCTGGGCCCTTGCGCTTGCAAGACAGGCGCCGGAACCACTGAGCTAACTTCCCAGCCCCCTGGGCAATTCTAATACTAATATTTATAGAGACTTTAGGACCCATGGTTGCAGACAGTCTGGAATCATTTTTTAAAAAACTGATTTTAGTTGGGTGTGGTGGCACACAGTTGTGATGCCAGCACTTGGGAAGCTGAGGCAGGAGGATCACCAGGAATTTGAGGTCAGTCAGGGCTACAGAATGCATTCAAGCCCAGCCTGAACTGTGTAGTAGGACCCTCTCAAAACAAAAACAAAAACTGATCTTTACTGCCATTTTGCCCCTTTGAAGTTCAATTATTCAAATTCTATAGATTTTAAAGCTAATTATTCAAAGAAATTTTCAGTCATCACAAATTTTCCTCATTTTGTGTCTTTCCTCTAGCCTATCTGCTACAGTATCCTGCTGTGAACAGCAGTTGGTTCTTCAGAACCCGTTAGTGGCCCATCACTGTTTATTGTTTCAAATAGACAAACTTCCCAACCTGTTCTTCCTCATATTTTTAAAATTTTTGCCAAGCAAATAATGCCTATAATGCCTAGCTTATTTACACCTCTGCTCCTTCCTAGCAGTTCTTATGTGAGAGGAGCTGTCTTTACCAAACCCCCTTTCTCACAGCTGTGCACTTTGACCCAGTGGTACCACTTCAGTAATCCACCACGGACCTGCATAAAGATTTACATTCACAGCCATATTGCTTAATAATGCCTGGCCATTATTGGTAATTTTGTTTGGTTTTTGAGACAAGGTCTTCCTCTGTCGTTCAGGCTGGACTTGGACTCACTCTGTAGCCCAGGCTGGCCTCAAATTTGAACTAGGGCTCCAGCCTTCTGAGTGCTGGGATTTGACAGGTACATGTTTCCTTGCCCAGCCTACATGGCTGTTATTGATAATAGTGGAAAATTGGAAGCAAAAAAGATCCAACTATCCTACAAGACTGGATTGGTTAAATGAATCGTGGTTCATATGGCACACACACGGAAATACTTGGGAGCCATTAAAATGGCAGAGTGATCAGCTTGTAACTCAGTGGTATAGTGCTTGGTTAACATTCAAGAGGCTGGTTTCATCCCCAGCACTGGAAAAAAGGGAAGAAAACTGAAGTCTGTTTTTATCCCTTGGGAAATTGTACAAGCCACATTGTTTTTTAAAAATGGTGATAGGTAGTCCAGCAGGATGGCACATATCTGTAATACCCGCTATTCTCAAGACTGGGACAGGAAGTTCAAAAGTCCAAAGTCAGCTTGGGAAATTTAGTGGGAATTTGTCTCAAAATATAAAGGGTTGAGAATGTAGATCAGTGTTCCCAGTACTGGAAAAAAAATACAAACACACAAAGGCTCATCATATAATTAAATAATAAAATGAAGACAGCCATTCATAAAGTGACAAAGGTGTGGCATGAACAAAGAACTATAATTGATATAATTCTAGTACCCAAAATCCAGAAAAACAAAATAAAATTTATATTAAACTCATCTTTTTTCCTTCCTTTTTTTTTTTAGTTTTTTGGGACAGGGTATCGTTTTGTAGTTCAGGCTGGTCTTGAACTCAGTCTCGAACTCTGCAATCCTCTTGGCCTTCTGAGTGCTGGAATTATAGGAATGAGCCACCACCACTAACAAGGCAGACACTGGAACCAATGAGCTAAATCTCCAGACTTTTTTTTTAAAGTTTTTTGAGACAAGGTCTCGCTTTGTAGCTCAGGCTGGCCCGGAACTCACTGTGTAGCCCATGCTAGCCTCGAACTCACGACAATCCTCTTGCCTCTGCTTCCTGAGTGCTGGCATTGCGGGTGTGAGCTGCCATACCTGGTTTAAACTCACCTCTTCATCTAATTTTTTGTGATAGAGTCCTGCTTAGTAGTCCAGGTTGGCCTTGAACCCATTGTGTAGCCCAGGCCAGTTTTGCATTTACAGTGAGGCTCCAGCGTCAGCCTCTTGAGTGCTGGAATTTCAGGTATGTGCCACCATGCCTAATTTGATTAATTTTTGTTTGTAAAAGATTTTTAAACCTATGGATTTATTTCACTTGTGTCCAGTGATGTTTTTGAAATGTTTCTGAGCATTTATATTCATGATTTAGTATGTATTCTACTGAAATAAAATAATATTTCTTTCTTTTTTTTTTTTTAGGTTTTTTGAGACAGGGTCTCACTTTGCAGTTCAGGCTGGCCCTGAGCTCAGCCTCAAACTCACATCACAATCCTCCTGCCTCTGCCTCCCGAGTGCTGGGATTACAGGCGTGAGCCACCACGCCCGGCACTGTGGTATGTGGTACTGGTTGCTGCTGGGGTGAGTCTCCACGCCCAGTATTGTTAAGTGGTTACCGGGGAATCGAACCCGGGTCCTTGTGCTTGCATGACAGGCGCCGGAACCACTGAGCTAACTCCCCAACCCAAAATAATATTTCTTTTAAAATAATTACAGAAAAATAATTTTGATATATTCTTGGCCTTCCCTTTCTTGATTTTGAAATTGGCATGTTGCTGGGTGAGTCTGGAAAGTTTTGTTGTTGTTGTTGTTTGACCGGCCTCCACTCTCTCTAGCTACACGTAAAGTCATAGTCATAGAGGTTTTCTACTCTCAGCACCTATTTGAGGACTATTTGTGGTAATTGCTAAGTAAATGTCAGCGAGTTGATTTCCTGTCTAACCTGCTAAGGCCTATTTCCTGCTTTTGAGAACTGCCACTAGAGGGCAATCTGGACTGGAGAGGGGAGAAGGAAAGCAGTTTTTATTTGTGGCTGACCCTTTCTAACCTCTTTCCTACTCCCTCGCCTGGTGACTGTGTAGAGTTCCTGGGACATAGGATTATCTCAGAGCAACTGAAGGGAAAGTCAGGTCTTCTGAAGTGACTCATACACGTTTTGTTTTGCTTTTTTGGTTTTTTGAAAAAAAGTCTCTCACTGCGTGGTTCAGGCTGGTCTTGAACACAATGAGCCTTCTGCCTCAGCTTCTGAGGGCTAGGATTACAGGGGGATGCGGTTCTCACACATGTTTTTATACATTGTCTCTTTTTTTTTCTGAGACAGGGTCTGGATTTGTAGTTCAGACTGGTCCTGAATTCAGCCTCGAACTCTGCAATACTCCTGCCTCTGCCTCCCTAGTGCTGCAATTATAGGCGTGAGCCAGCACACCTGGCATTGTTGTATGTGGTTACTAGGGATCAAACCCAGACCCTTATGCTTGCAAGGCAGATGCCAGAACAACTGAGCTAAATCCTTGGCCCTCATACCTGTTTTTATACACTGTCTTCTTGCAGCATTTCTCTGTAGATGAAGGGGAGAAGTGCGCTAATTTACCCAGGAACTTAAAAATGTCTTCATTAGGAAGCAGTTGAGTAATTATGAGGTATACTAATGCTCTCATGTCTTAGGTCCTTAAGAACTACATGTGTGTGTGTGTGTGTGTGTGTGTGTGTGTGTTTCTGCAGTACTGGAGCTACATATGTAATACAGAAGAAGAAACTTTTTAATCCCGAGTTTAAATGGGAAATATCAGTAAGGTTTATTGTTTTTTCTTTAAAAAAAATTTTTTTTTTAAACAAGGGATTGAGCACAGCATCCTTAGTTATATCTACAGCTCTTTAAACATTTTATTTGAGCCTGGAGGGGTGTGCACATCTGGGGAAGCTGAAGCAGGAAGATGACTGTGGGTTTGGGCCAGCCTGGTTTACATATTAAATTTCAAGACCCACCTGAGCTACATGGTGAGTCCCTGTCTTCATCTTCTTCTTCCTTCTCTTCTTCTTCTCCTTCTTTCTTCTTCTTCTGCTTCTTCTCCTTCTTTTCTTCTTTCTTCTTTCTTCTTCTTATTTACTGTGAGAGCATGATGCTAAATTGCCCAGGCTGGCCTAGAACTTGGAATGCTCATTCCTTAACCTTCTGAGTAGCTAGGATTATGGCCATGTACTACCATGCCTGGGTTATAAAAGGTTTGAGTTTTTTTTTGTTGGTGGTGGTTTGCTTGCTTTTGTGGGCTTTAGGGACTAAACCCAGGGCCTCATGCATTGTAGGCAAGCACTCACCACTGAGCCACCTCCCAGCCCTCAGGAGATGCTTTAACTTCCTGTCTCTATTCACTGAAAGGGTCTAGAGACAATGACCAAACTAGGACAATGAGCACCCCTAGTGCACAGAATGTGGCCTTAAAATACCACTCCTCACAGAAAGAGAGCACAGCTTCTTGGAGAAATAGGAGAGTCTAGGTGTGAAGTAGGAGACACACAAGAGGAGTTTGGAACAATTTACCATACCTGATCAAAGAGGCCAGCAGGAACTGTAGGTTATATCAAAAGGACTCAAGCACAGAGTTACAATTTGAGCATTAACAAGGATAATTCAATAAACACTAAATGTGCTGCAATTTCTGAACTTATAATTGTGTGTAAATGGCTAAATGGTTGACTTTTTGAAGGACACTAGAAACGAAACCATTATTTTTAAAGTGAAGGAAAAAAAAACATTAGTCATCTTTCTGTTGAAATAAACCATACCACAAGATAATGAACTAGAAGATAAAAGGAAACATCCTTTTATAAAAGTGTTCAACGGTTATGATAACTTGAATATGGCTGTTTTTCAGTCCCTAGCAAAATAAAGAGACTAAGTATTGAACGTGTAGATCTGGATTCTTTAATGGCTAGCTGGAAAGAAAAGAATAGAGGAGGGAGCTGTGGATTGGTAGACTTAAAAGGAATGAAGGTTCGCAGACCCGGGAAGGCTAACTAACCTCTGACACCTGGGGAGCCGCATGTAGGTGATAAAGCTACAGAAAGCGCGCAGAGAGACATCTCTGCTCAGCTCCCGTCCATCTCTGCTCAGCTCCCGTCCTCTAACAGCCGGAAGCTGGGTGGGGTTGGGGGGGCCTGCAGGATGGTGGCCTTCCGGTTCCGGCTCAGATCTGTTTCTCTAGGCAGGTTCAAGGGGCCTAGTTCATAACAGTTTCTTAAGCTATATCTTTGTCTCATATAGCTTCTGTAACTTTTATTTGAACATTTAAAAAAGATGAATTAAAACATGTTAACAGGAGCTGATAAGGATGTTGCCCAGTTGCATATTAACTGATGAAAATCATTTTTAAGGCTAACATCTCCCTGTCTCTGTACATTTAGATGCCAGAAAGATGCCTAGAACTCTGCTTCCTTGCCTCTTTCCCATCATGACTTATTTCTAAATCTGTTTTTCCCCCCCATCATCTTATATTTTCTTTACAATACTTATTTCCCTGTTTAATTGTAGTCAACAACACATGATATAGGATTTTAGGGCCTATTGTAATCATTATAGAGTGGAGAGGGAGTGACACAAACATACATTAAATGGTTATTTGGCACAAGGCATGCATGACTATTCTTAGTATTTCACTGCACTGACTTAATTCAACAACTCTAGGAAGTATAGGCACATTTCTATTTTATGGATGAAGATACAGAGGGGCTTTGCCGGCTTCAGAGTCTGCTGGCTTAATGCCCTGTGCTGGTAGTTTCAGTCACCACATGTCCTTTGTGAAGCTGGAAGTTTGTGTGTTTACTCTTATTTTCAGTTTATTTCTTTTACTTTATATACAATTTGTACATATTCTGAGGGCACTATATGATGTTTTGGTACACTGTATAATGTTCAAATTGGGTAAACATATATCTATCTCGTCAAACATTTATCATTTCTTTGCAGTGAAAATATTCAAAATTCTTGTTTTCTTGAGACACAGTATTGTTATCTATAGTCGCTCTACTATCGTAGCACCTAGGACTGACTTCTATTTAACTATAACTTACTACCTGTTGATCAACCTTTCCCTGTCCCTACTTCTTCCCATCTGTATTTTTTATCGTTTGTTATTTTATGGCAAGTCTCCCCTCCCCCATCTAGAACTGAACTCAGACTTTGTGCTTGCCAGGCAGGTGTGGCGCCACTGAGCTATATCCCTGGGGCTTTTGTTTTTTGGTACCAGGGATCAAATCAGGATCTTGCACTTGCCAGGCAGGGGCACCTAACTGTGTTTTAGTGCACAGTATCCGCCTTTGCTGTGTACTAGTGGGTGGTCCACGTTTCTTCCCTTACACAGTAGAGCTCACCATTGGTGTTTTCTATAACACGTGGAGGTTCCTCCTCCAGGTTTTTTCTTCAAGGAACTTCCCAGTAATTCCATTTTATTTGTCGAAGTTTATATACTCATCCTGACTCTAACAGGGGAAGTTACCCCAAGCTCATGCCCTTGATTCACGTGGGATCATTACTTTCTCATTTGGTTTTTCTCTAATGTTGATTTCAGAATACAGGCTCAGGTCTTGCTACTCAACCTGTGTTCCCGGAGCAGCAGCAGCAGCAGTGCAGCCAAAATCTCATAGCATAAACAATCTCAGACGCTCCCAGACTTTGTGAGAATCCACATTTTAGCAAGATCTTCAGGTGATTCATGTTCTGTTATGTCTGAGAAACAGAGGAGGTGACTTCTAAGGTGTTTATGAATCTAGAGGTCTGTACTGCTGTGAGAGGCACGTCTCTGTCCCTAGCTCTGTTGTTTACTGTGTGGTTTGGACAAATGGCCTTTCTGTGTCATTTCTCTCTCTTTCCTTCATCGTGCTGGGAATTAAACTCAGTGCCTGTGCGTACTAGGCAAACATTCTATTAGTGAGCTACATCACTAACCAGCCTTCGTTTCTTCAACTATAAAATGCTTCTAGGCCAGGTGCGGTAGTGCACACCTGTAATCCCAGAACTCAGGAGGCTGAGATAGCAGGATCATCAGTTTGAGGCCAGCTTGAGTTACATACTGAGTTCAAGGCCATCCTAAACTACATAGCAAAACCTTGTCTCAAAAAATTAAAAACAAAAATAAACCCCAGAAATGGTACCTCCCTCAAAGTATTGTTTTGTTTTGTGATTTGCTTAAAATAGTGCTTGAGACACAGAAGGTGCTATTGAAATGTTAGCTGTCTTTTTTTTTTTTTTGAGACACGGTCTCACTTTTGTAGTTCTGGCTGGCCCTGAGCTCACAGTGTAGTCCAGGCAAGCCTCAAACTCACAACAATCCTTCTGCCTCTGCCTCCCAAGTGCCAGGGTTACAGGCGTGAGCCACCATGCTCAGCATTGTGGTGTGTGATACTGATTGTTGATGGGCATGAGTCATCACACCCAGCATTGTGGTGTGTGGTTACCAGGAACTGAACTCAGGATCTTGCACTTACAAGGCAGGGACCTGAACCATTGAGCTAAATCCTCAACCTATTAGCTGTCTTAATATTGCGAAAATTTTAAGAATACTTTGCGACTCACAGTTCTAGGTCAGAGAGGGGAAGAATAGGTTTGAGAACCAATAATGGGGACGACTCTCACTGGAAACTGGGTTTGTAGAGGCACGTGCATGTCTGAGGGGAGAGTACGAATTTTAACCTCACAGTGAACAGCTTTCTGAGGCCCCCACCTTTTAGACCTCAGGATACAGGATGCCTTCTTCCAGCAAATTATACTTATGTAACGCAGCTTGGGGGTTGGTATTAGAGGGAAGAGATAAGTGAGGAAATGAAGAGAGCACAAATATTGTATAAAATAAATGAGCATCTCTTATTAGGCAGTGTGTGGGAAGGGTCTGTGGCCTGGTCTTTTGGCACTGAGATGTTAATATCAAATCACTCATACTTTCCACAAGGGCAGTGGCTCCCTATTTCCAGATGGGGGTGCTGCGTGCTGGCTTGGAGCCTCAGGTCACATTCTGCGCACGCGGCCCTCCAGGGCCTCCAGCTCAGCCAACACCTCCTTGGGCAGATCCTGATTGACTTGCTCTGTCAGGTAGCTCCGAATGTCACGAACCTCCTGTTCCCAGAAGTCCTTGGGGAGCGAGAACAGCTGTGTGGTATCTATGGCTCCAAGGCCACTGAGATCCAGAGCTCCTTCCTTTGGTACCAGCCCGATAGGCGTCTCTTGGGCACTGTCCTCTCCCTCTAATCGCCGGCAGATCCAATCCAGAACCCGAGCGTTCTGCCCGAAGCCTGGCCACAGGAAGCGGCCTGCTTCGTCACGTCGGAACCAGTTGACATGGAAGATGCGGGGTAGCCGGGCCCCCTTGCGTCCCTCCATGCTCAGCCAGTGTTCCAGGTAGTGCCCGAAGTTGTAGCCAAAGAAGGGACGCATGGCAAATGGGTCATGCATGATGGTCTTTCCTAGGACAGAGAGGAGGACAGGTAAGAAGTTTTCTTCTCTTGATGGGAAGGGCATCTGTCACTCCACCGAAGAAAGCTGTGACAGGTTCACAATTCTGGTAGAGCCCCAGGAAAAGTGAAGAGAATGAGGGGAAAGGTACAAGTGGGAAGATGTAAGGCCACTGAAGACTCCTGGGGCAAGGAGATCTGGCTCGGAAACGGAGTGCGGAGGTGAAGTGGGAAGCCATGCTCACCTTTGTGCTCAGCCGCGGCAGTAGACTCAGAGCGCATGGCACTACCTACGAACACCCCATGACGCCAGTTGAAGGCCTCATATACCAGGGGCACTCCTAAAACATCAATGAACAGAGTCAGAGGCAGCCCTTTTTGCTGAACCACCCTCCATCCTTTCTGGTGATCTTGACTCCCGGTCTCTCTCTCTCCTAGTGCCTGAGCTATCTCAGCAACCCTGTACCTCTCCAAATTCAGCTTTCACCAGGGGAGAACTTGAGACAGTCAGATATTGACTTAGAAAGTCTTGATATCTGTTAGGGAAGTCCATTATTATATTCTGTTTGGGGTTGGATGATGTCTCTGCACTGGGCTTTTGCCACTCTGATACAGTGTCAAATAACATAAAGCTTTGTTCAATTTGAGAATTGTCATTTTAAGTCTATCATGTATATGGTATGTTGTTCCATTTGCTTAGATTGTTTAGGTACTATATTTCAAAGCATTTTCTCTACATAGAATTTGCAGTAATCCAGGAAATCCAGGCTGAGGTGCCTTGGCTTTTAAGTACAGGAGGATGGTGGCCCCTACCAAGAGGGCGTAGGGCCCACACGTTGTTTACCTTTTGGTCTGCGGCCTCCAAAGATGATGGCGTCAATGGGAACACCTTCTGGGGCCTCCCAGGCTGGGTCCATGATGGGACACTGGCGGGCCGGGGCACAAAAGCGAGAATTGGGATGTGCACAGGGCTCCTTGTCACCTGCCAAAGGAAATGTAAACACTATCACTTCCAAAGTGACGCCCACATACACGTGTGCACATTGTTGCACAATTTCTTTTTTGCATCATCAGCTACCTATAACCTGATGTGGTAATTCCATAAGGTTATAGGTAGGGGATAGGTAAGGGATAGGGAGAAGGGATCCAGCACCTCTCCTCCAGTGGATCAGGCTATTTGTCCATAGTGGTGCTGTCAGAGAAGAATGGGAGAGGAACTGGGTTTGTCAAGGCACTGGTGCTTATGCTAAGCTGTAGGCACTTGGCATTGACTAGGCGGGGTCCATGGCAATGGTATTAGATAGTGACATATGCTTATAATAATTTTTCCACTAGAAAATATTTAGAGAATTATTATTTCCCAAACCTAAAGCTAAACCTGGGAGTGTCAGGTCAGTATTTCAGATAGCTGGCTTTCCTCAGCAAATCAGATAAGATGGAATCTCCTGAGCTATTGAAGTGCAAATAAGAATTTATTTTAAAACAGAACCTGTCAGGCATGGTGGTGCACTCCTGTAATCTCAGCACTTGGGAGCCTGAGGCAGGAGGATTGAGGCAAGTTCAAGGCCAGCCTGAACTACATAACGAGACTTTGCCTCAGGAAAACTAAAAATAAAAACATTTTAAAAAGTACATAAAACTAACAGTTCTTCTGATTCCTCTGAGTCTGCCAATACCTTAATGGAGTTGTGGGGCTTGAGGAACTGACAGAGGTATAACCTGAGGAGCCCAAGTCTCTGGCAGTCTCAGGGTTCTCTGAAGAAGGTTAAGACTGTCAGCAGCACACTGAGAAGGCCAATGAAAAGATCTGGAAAGGGCACAATACCTACTTTTTCCACTGGAGGCTCGTGGTCAGATCAGGGGAGAGAAGAGTATCCACCAGCGCTCCTAACCCTGCCTACTTCATCAGAGAGGAGCTCCCCTGCCTTAGCAGCCAGTGTAGGACCCTGGCACAGGGTATTTATCACTCTGGGAAGTGAAGCTGGGCACAAGACGCCCTAGTTACACCCCTGAATTTAGAGATAATGAAAGGGTTGAGGAACGAGCCTGCAGGGAAAGATTACGGTTACTTGGACTTCTTGGTTGGGTGGGTAACCTGAGGGGGGCTTAATGATGGTGTGAGGGAAAATGAACGGTGATTAGACAAGGAGGTGACTGCTAGGCCGGCCTGGCAAACTTAAATCCAGGCTTCAGCAACCACAAAGCCATCCCTCCTGCCACGCTATTTTTGCTTCTACCCCTCAGACTCCGGGATCTCTGACTGTAATTGCAGAAGACCACGGAAAGCCAAAGGTCCAGAGTACAGGGCTGGGGGTGGGGCGGGCCCTGAGGCTCCCTGTTAATGACAGAACTGAGAAACTAGCTTCTGGGAAAGATTGAAGTGCTGGTCTGATCTAGTGGGGAAGAAGGTTAGGGAGTGTGTGTTGAAGAACCAGGGAAGGGTGGAGGTAACAATACTGGCCTTTAGACTGGCTATTCGGCAGGGCACAGTGGGAGCCAGTGGCGAGAGGAAAGTTGAGCAGAGGAGGAAGCAGGCTTCCTCTTTTCCTAATGAGTCAAACTTTGTGGATGGTGCTTTGAGCCTAATTCCTTCTCAAACAAATTTCAAAACAGTCTCTTTGTTGGTCAGAAATCTAGTTTATATTTATTGAGGACTTACTATGCATTCAGTAGTGTATGAAATGACTTGTATACGTAATTTAATTCTCCAACATTCTTTTTTTTTTGAGACAGGGTCTTGCTTTGTAGTTCAGGCTGGCCCAGAGCTCACTATGTAGTCTAGGTGAGCCTTGAACTCATAGCAATCCTCCTGCCTCTTCCTCCCAAGTGCTAGGATTACAGGCATGAGCCACTATACCTGGCACTACAGTATGTGGTTACTGGGGATCGAATTCAGGACTTTGCGCTTGCAAGGCAGACGCAGGAACCACTGAGCTAAATCCCCCGCCCTACTCCGACACTCTTATGAGATAAGTACTGTAATAACTACCTCTGTTCAACTGGTGAGGAAATTGAAGGGAGATTAAATGATTTAGCTAAATCCCAAAATCAATGATGATGAGTTGGGGCATAAACTGAGATCTTTCCTAGAGCTGGAAACTACATTTATGATTTCCTTTCATTAGAGGTTGCCTGTTAGTGTCTCAAAAGATGACTGGGGTTATAGAGAAGGCTTTTCCATCATTAAGATGCTAACCCCTGGATCCTCACCCCACATACCAGGTTTCCAGGGTTTGCCCAGCCAAGAGGTTACGGTGATACCAGGTGGAAGAGGCTGGTCAATGCCCTCCCAGTACACACCACCATCACTGGTCTCAGCCACGTTGGTGAAAAGAGTGTTACTCTGGATTGTGGCCATGGCGTTGGGATTGGTGGTGGCAGAGGTCCCAGGAGCTACCCCGAAGAAGCCATTCTCAGGGTTGATGGCCCGCAGTTGACCTGTCAGGGGGAAAAGTGGATGAAAGGAAGGACCAGTGAGGAAAAGTTGGGAGGCGAGGCTCCCGAGGGCTTAATCTCCCTCTCCCCGTCCTGAGTTCCACCTGGGATGAGACAGGGAAAGGCTTTGTCTGGTACGGCTGCTGAGAAAAATGTTCTCGGCTGCAAAGCTCACCGTGGATGATAGAGGGGTCTGGTAAGGGCCAGAACCGAGTGTCACGGAGCCCCTCACCTTCACTGTCAAACCGCATCCAGGCGATATCATCCCCCACACACTCCACCTTCCAGCCTGGCAGTGCGGGCTGCATCATGGCCAGATTTGTCTTGCCACAGGCGCTGGGAAAGGCGGCAGCCACATAGCGCTTCTTCCCTGCAGGGCTGGTGATGCCCAGGATCTGTATGTTAGGGACAAAGAGGTCACCAAAGGTCAGGACGAGTGTTTAAGGAAGGACAGCTGCGGTTAACACAGGGTACCCCTGTACTGCCTTGCCACCAGGTCTGAAGTAGCAGCATTTGGCAGCCTGGGGCAAAAACTCTGGCCTTTTGGGCAGAGTCCCTGCCCAATAGCTTGGCACCTGGCAGGAAGGAGGCAAGGCTGAGGCAGACTGGCCAGGCCCCGCCCTGCCCACCCCAGCTGCCCAGTTCTGCCCCAGGCCCTCACCAGCATGTGCTCCGCCAGCCAGCCCTCCTCCCTGGCCAGGCGGGAGGCGATGCGGAGGGCAAAGCACTTCTTGCCCAGCAAGGAGTTGCCACCATAGCCGCTGCCGAAGGAGACGATCTCCCGCCGGTCAGGCACATGGCCAATCAGGGTTTTCTCTGGGTTGCACGGCCACTGGCTCACCGGTTCCCCTGGGGACAATGGGTCATGCTGGCAGTAGCATCAAGAACTGAGGTGTCAAGGGCCAGAGGGATCAAGAGTTGGCAGGAGTAACCCTTGGAAACAGTGGCACTGCCCAGGAGTACTGTAGCATCCTGCCCATCAGCTCCCATGCCTCTGTTAGACAGGAAGACTGGCTTTTCTCCATCTCGTGCAAACTGCTGTCCAAACATGCTCACCCTCAGCCCAGAGTGCTGCTCTGGGGTTTGGGACTCAGCTCCCATAGAGGACAGGCTCTCAGGGCCTGTGAGTGGGTCTGATTTGGAGTTCTCTCGCAGTGCAAGAAGGCTTCTGTATCCTCCCCTGGGGAAGGCAGGCACTCACCTTGCCCAGTCAAGGGCTGGCCCACAGAGTGAAGGCACTTGACAAAGTCCCCATCTCCCAAGGCCTGAAGCACAGGTGTCCCCAGCCGGGTCATAATCCGCATGCTTGCCACCACGTAGGCTGAGTCGGTGAGCTGCACTCCGATGCGGGACAGCGGTGAGCCCACGGGACCCATGCTGAATGGGAGCACATACATGGTACGACCTGTGGAGAAGAAGGGACACCTGGATGAAGGTGCCCAACTGGTCACCCTCTCAGAGCCTGGCCCGTGTCCCTGCCCTGGTTACCCTGCATGCAGCCCGGGAACCTCTCGTCCACAGCTCGCTGGAACTCAGCTGGGGACATCCAGTTGCCCAGCTGCCCACGGGCCCCAGCAGCAGGGAGGGGCACCGTGTCCCGCTGAGAAGGAGTAACAATCACTGTCTTGCTTTCTACTCGTGCCACGTCCTTAGGGTCTGTGCGGGCCAGCCAGCTGGGGGAGAGGGGATTGTCACAAAGATGGTGGCCAACGGGTCTCCTTCATCCCCAGACCCACTTTTTCCAGTCCATTTTTGACTCTGTTCTTTATTCTGTTTGCATCAGCTCCTTCATTTAATATGAAAATCCCAGTTCCTGAGTTCCCCCGAAAGCTCCCATTCTTGTTCATTCCATCAGGAGGGTCTACTTAAATTTGATTTCCTCTTGCTAGTCCCAAGCTCTGCCCATCTTGTGGACTGCTGGGCTCAGGGCTTACCAGTTGCTGTACTTGGGGAGCTTTCGGATGAGGCCCTGCTGTTCCAGCAGAGACAGCGTGGCAGTGTTCTCAGTTTCAGTTCCGTCACAGATGTGGATGCCCTCTGGCTGGCAGAGGTGGACACTGCGTTCTACAAAGTCTCGAACTCCAGCAGGCAGTTGGCCCAGATCTCCACTGAGCACACGCAGGGTCTGGATGCTGCGGCATGATGACCAGCACCAGGGGCTCAGCCTCTGCCAGCTGAGCCTGCAAGAGAAGAAACACACAGGGAGGTGATCAGCCAGTTGCTGTCACAGAGCACAGACACACGGTGTTGGTGTTGGTGTTGATATGAACAGAACGCCAGGGCTTCTGGGGAGAGTGCAAATGTGAGCTCAGGTGTAGGTCCTGTGAAGAGCAGGTTGGAGCTGGTGCAGGATACATGCATCCTGTGGTCTTTATGGTCTTAATGAGGGTGTCTCCTGGTCGGCGAGAGATAGGTCTAGCCAAATGAGCATAGAGACACCCACCTGGCTGTGGAAGGCAGGCACACTGATATTCTGCAAGTGGAGTCCACACCCCTGTTCCACTGTGCCTGGTCTGTTTAGAGATGAGCAAGTGCCCTTAGGACCAAGTGTCAATAAATTTTGCCCAGGTGAAAGCTTTGTGTATTTTTTTTTTGAGACAGGGTCTCGCTTTGTAGTTCAGACTGGCCCTGAGCTCAGCCTCAAACTGAGCAATCCTCCTGCCTCTGCCTCCCGAGTGCTGGGATTAGAGGCGTGAGCTACCACGCCCAGCACTGTGGTGTGCGGTACTGATTGCTGGTAAGCGTGAGTGACCATGCCTGGCATTGTTGTATTTGGTTACTGGGGATTGAACCCGGGACCTTGTGCTTGCAAGGCAGGCACTGGAACCACAGAGCTAAATCCCTGGCCATGTACCTGGAGTTTAAAGCCTCATCTGTGTTCTTCCCATTCCCAAGTATAGTTTTTATACACTAAAATGGCAGCTGTTTTTATTTTTTCTTTTGGCGTGAGTGCTGTGGGCCTGTGAAAGCCATCGCAGTGCTCTTCCAGTGCCAAGCTTCTAGAGTGCAGCTCTTGCACAGAGAAGGGGGCTGGATGTTGGGGCTCTAGGCACTAGATCTGCTGCTACCCATCTGGGTCAATGATTGCATAAAATGTTCCCCTTAGGTAGATATTTTCGAACTGTGTGAAAGGCAACCACTGAGAGAATGAGTATTGCTGGCTGGGGTTCATGCCTTGATTCCTCGGAGGCCTCTGTACTATCTGTCCTGCCCCTTGGACAGAGAAAGGCAGGGTCTGCTCTAGTTGGCCTGGACCCAGGCTAGGCTGACCCAGAAAGGACAAAGACCAAGAGAGATTAACTGCCTTTCTCATATGCCATGGCTTTATCTCCCAGAACTGAAAAGGCAGGGTGATGTGAGCATGTGCTTCCCATGGCTTGCTTCCTTAGGAACCTACAGGGCTCTCAGGCTCAGCGGCCATCATTCCCAGGAAGGGAGGCCATGGATGTGAGTCCTGGGCCTCTGTGGGGTGAGACCTGGGGGAGTTTCCAGGACCAGAGTAGGGTGGATGCCCAGCGTGGCCCAGTGGCAGGGAAGGACGGCTCCTGGGACCTGGGTCTGTTCTTGCCTGGGATAGTTTTCCCTAGGACCAAATTCAAAGGCACACAGTCTTGAGGAGAACTCTCTGCCAGGAGGCCAGGTCTTTGCCAAGCCCCTGTACTCCCAGGAGTCCCAGGAGACCCTTCTTTCCATCCTTTAGAAATCACTTATGTGGGCTGGCCAAACAGAATAGGCTGTGGGATAGAGCTGGGCTTAGTTAAGACTCTGGGCTAAAAGCCAGGGAGGAGGAAGACTACAGACAAATGAGAGGAAGCTGTATAAAGAGAGGGCACACGGGCAGGACAAGCTTGGAGCTTCAGGAGGGGGCAGAGGAGGAAGAGGCCAGCCGCCTAAGAACGGAAGGCAGCGGTCTCCTACACTCTTCTAATTCCCTCCCTCCTCCGGCTCCGGGTCCCTCAGGCTCCTCTGGGCTTCAAGCCAGCTTCCAGTCGGAGTTAGGCCGGGAATGGATGTTTACCTTTTACCTTCTTTAGGGACCTCTGAGCTCGGGCCCCCAGGGGCGCATGTCCCACGGCCCCTGAACCCTGCAGCTTTTCACAGCACCCTAGGCGCCTGCTAAAACGTAGTCAGGGGTCTGAAAGCGTTACATCCGGGAAGAGGAGACGGATGTGCGGAGACACAGCCAAGAGAAGGCGGAGGAAGTTCTGAGAGGGGCTGACAGCGCTGCGCGAGCAGACAGGCGAGGGGGGGGGGTTGGGAGCGGATGGCAGAGAGGAGAGAGACTCTGCGCGGCACGCGCGACCGAGAGGGTGGGGAGGGACAGTCACCCTCTCCACCTCCTCTCAGGATGGGAATCCTGGAGGAGCCAGCCCCGAGGGCCCGAGCTCCGCGGAAAGTGCGGGTGGGCCCCGGGCTGAGTGTCACTCACCGCAGGCCTGGGCGGTACATGGCAGCCATGGCACCTGGGCGGGGGCTGCGGGGTGGCCACCGGAGCCGAGCAGAGTCGGGGAGGTGAGGAAGGCGGGGAAGAAGGGAACGCAGTGTGCGAGCGGGAGCAGAGACTAGGCGGGAGGCGCTTAAAAAGGAGGCAGGCCCTCGCAGGGGCGGAACCAGCCGCGTTGTCTCAGCCGGTGGACAGGCGCGCTCCGCGTGCTGGGCTCCACGCTCCGGCTCGGCTCAGCCGCTGCCTGGGCGAGGTCTCTCAGCCCCCAAGCCTACCGCTCCCATTGGCTGCCGGGGTCCGCTCCTGGGGCACGCCCACCGCGATTCCCCGCCCACCGCGCGGCCTATCCTGGGCACAGCCACGGTTACCCCAACATGATGTAATTTGGAGGACTCTTGCTCCGGGAGATAGCAACGGAGAGTCACAGAGGGACAAACAAGCTGGGAATGAAGGGTGAGGCCAGCAGCAGGAGCCCACAGGGGCCAGATAGACATCTGGCCTGGAAGCTGGGCATTACCTTTCTAGTTCTTCTTAGGGACTGGACACTCCTAGCCCCAGGATTTGCTGTTTTCCAAGGTCCCACTGCTAAGATTCCCTTAGTCTCCAGCTACTAAAAACTTTTCTTTTTCTTGGCTAGGGATTCTTTCTGCCCTCACCCCAGGGGCTCTCCCTTGGTCCTCTGATCTGGTCATTCTCTCTACAATTTCCTGAGGAACTCTGTGCCCCCCAGCCACTATCATAAAAGTCTGGGGAAATTTCTCAAGCTGCCTCTGCATTTGAACCTCTGTCCTCAACTTGAGGCCACTGAATATCTACCACTCCAAAGGTCATAACCCTTCAAAGTCAACGTATTTATGGTGGCCGGCACCTGCTCAGGATCCTCTCCCCCTCCTAGTGGCAGCACCCTGATTGCTCTGGGAACTATCTCCTCAGTCTGGGTAGTCATACTGGGGTGTCCTCCCCTTGGGCAAGGCATGGCCAGCTTATGAGTTCCTTGCTTTGGCCACAACAGGCAGGAGTGTTCACGTGTGGGGTCCACTTTGGAACTTTTTGTGCAAACTTTGGAAATGAGCTCTCCCTTGGAAGGGGTTGTTAAACTGATAGTATGAGCAGTGTCTTGACATTGCAAAGCAGGAACCTGCCTGAGACTGAAGGAGGAAGCACCGTGGGTTCCTGATTTAAGTTATGGGAATTAATACATTTATGCCCTTGCTCGCTGTAACTTTAAGTGGGTTTCTGCCATTCATAATGGAAATAATCTCGGTTCTCAGATTTGTCCAAGTTCTATGCTGGAACATAGTGAGAAAAGGAGAGCTGGCCACTAGCTCTGGGTTGGTGGCTGGTCCCCGACTCTTCCATTCAGACTCCAGCCTGCGCTCAGTCCACCTGCATATTTAGATCTCTCTTCACTAGTTCCTGTATTTACACTCTGCCACACCCACCCTGCTCCCTTTTGGCCCACTAGTGGGCCTAAGGGTGTGTATGCTAGCGGCAGCTCCTATGATTTGTGATTCTCTATCTTTGTGAGTGACACCAGCATCTAGTCATTTGCCTAGAGGGAACGTGAATCAATCTAGACTTTGTTGTTTTTTTGAGACTAGTTCTTACTGTGTAGCTCAGGGTCACCTCAAACTCATGGAAAGCCTCAGCTTTCTGAGTTCTAGTATTACAGGAATGTGTCAGCAGGCCCAACTATAAGACTATTATTCTGTTATCAGACATTAGGACCTTTGGATTTGTTTTTCATAATTATCTTTCAATCTGTGTCTAAGTCCAATGACCATTGCCTTAGACCAGGCTTTGTCTCTCACCTGGATGCAGGTAATGACTTCTAAGACATTTCTTGTCCCACTCCTCCCATCTCCCTCTACTAAGCCACCCTCCCCACAATGTATATAAAAGTTCAATTTGGAAATAGAAGAGAGGGGTAATGTTTAGGGTGTGGAGAGTATGTCCAGGCTATGTATAAGCAGCTCTATGTGCACAGTCTCATTCAGTTTTGCAATAACTGTTTTGGAGGTGTGGATACTGAAGCTTTGAGAAGTTCAGCCATTTAGTAGAGTCACAGATGTGGTTGTCAGGGGACATGGAATTTTTTTTTTTTTTGAGCAGTACCAGGGATCAAATTCAGGCTCTTGTACTTCCAAAGTAGGTGCAGTAATACTTGAGCTAAATCCCTGGCTGGAATTTGAATCTAGGTCTTTCTGACTTTCTACCAGCACCCCTAATCCTATTTTATCTCCTTGATTTATTTAAAACATTTAGATCATGACTCCCAACTTTAATTTTACTCATTTACTTTTATTTATTTACTTATTTAGAGCAGGGCCTCACTTCATAGTTCAGGCTGGTCCTGAACTCAGCCTCGAACTCAGCAATCCTCCTGCCTCTGCCTCCCACCCAACATTGTTGTATATGGTTACCAGGGATTGAACTTGGGCCCTTGTGCTAGCTAGGCAGGTGCTGGAACCACTGAGCTAAATCTCCTGCCCTTATTTACTTTTTGAGACAGGGTTTAACTATGTATTTCAACTCATTATTCGGTTCAGGGTGGCTTTCAATTTGCAGTGATCCTTCTACCTCAGCCTCCTGAGTTCTGGGATTACAGCTGAGTCTTGCTATCATACGGAATCTGATGTCCTTCAAAATCTGATTTACATTTATCCAGCATGATCACTTCTACTTCCTTACTTGCCTTCGTTTTCTCTTACATAGAGAAAAAAGACTCAGATTTTAGTTGTTTTGGCCTGACCTCCTAGTAGTATTTGAACCAAAAGTTACTTAGTAAATGCTAGTTAAATGAAAGAGTGAATTAGTCCCAAGTTTCATATGTTCTTCCCACCGTTACTTCCTTCTTTAGTTTTAGGTGGAATTCCTTGCTGTGCTGATTCTCCCTCATCTGTCAGGCTGTTTTGTTCAGTTCTTCCCCTCCATCTGCAGCCTGACCTGGCCACTGGGCCAGTGTCTGAGGAGTGCCACCAGGGGGCGGAGTATGACCAGCCTTGCCCGGGTCGGCAATTTCTCCTGCTTCTGGATTTATTCCTTCTGTGTTTCTCAGACCTCTGCAATGGACACCCTGGTGCACAGCCCAGATCCCACTTCAGGACGTGATTCTTATTGTTCCAGCAGCTGATTTTTGGCTGAGGGTGGGGTTTATATGAGTCCAGTCCTACTTCTCTGAGTGTGATACATTTCAAGACCCCTGTAGATGCCTAAAACCATGGTTCATACTGAACCATGTGTATATGGAGATATAGATATATGAATATATAACTATATATATGATGCCTTTCATATATATATGAATATATATGCCTATATATGAATATATATATATATGCCTATGATGAAGCTGAATTTATAAATAGGCACAGAAAGAGAATAATGACAACAGAATAATTATAACAATATACTACAATGAAGATTATGTGAATGTGGTCTCTACCCCTCAAAATATCTCACTGTACTTTACTGCAGTTATCCTTCTTTTTTGTTTGTTTCTTTTTTCCAGTGAGGCAGGTGCTCTACTATGGAGCCACATCTCCACCCCTCAGCCTTCTTGTGAGTGAGATGGAGGATGCTTGTGTGAGTCCTGTCACAGACACATCATTAGGAAGTTGTTGGTCCAATGATGTGTCAGAAGTAGGATTATCTGTCAGCATCATTATTCTTTTTGAGACAGCATTTCGCTATATAGTTCAGGCTGTCCTGGAACACACTAGGTAGCCCAGGTTGACCTGGAACTTGTGATCTTCCTGCCTCAGACTCAGGAGTGCTGGGATTATAGATATGCACCACCATGCCCTGCCTCACTGATTCTGGAATAAAGCACAAGTTTTTGACAGGACCCACCAAGTTCTGCATGGTCTCACTCCTGCTGGCTGCTCCAACCCCATCCCTGCATTTTCCTCACCTTCCTTGCTTACTATTTCCTGGCTATATACTTTTTTCAGTTTAAGGAACACATATAGCTCTCTTTCCTGCCACTGGTCCTGCTTACCCTATTTCCCAGAAAACAAGATTGCATCTTGTATTTGCTCCAAAGATTTGATAGGGCTTATTTTATGTGCCAGGTATTTATCCATTATTAAGTGAAATAGGGTTACATGAATACAAGCCCTGTGGTGCCATGATGGTCATCTGATTACCGAGACAGGTTCTAAATGACAATGGACAGGTGCGTAGATGTTCTGGATGCTTGGAGCTAGGGGCGATTCATGTCCTGGGTGGAATAAGGTGAGGAGGTGTGAAATTTCATCATACTATTCAGAATGGCCTGCAATTTGAAATATGAATTATTTATTTTTATAATTTAATATTTTTTGGTCATGGTTGGCCATAGATAACTAAAGCCACAAAAGGTGAGACTCCAGATAAGAGAGCTAGAGTTCCTCCCTCCTTGAGCATCATGGGGCTGGAGGGAGCTTTCTCACCTTCCCAGGAGCAGTGTGTGTCTCATAACTGGTTGGCCTAGGAAAGCAAAGGCCTCCCCCTTGCCTTAGTTTGGGGCAACTCTGCAGGTCCATCCTGCTCTACTCTTCCTGTGTATCAGCTGAATGCAGCTGTCATGCAATTCTACTTTGCCTTCTCTTTCCAGTCCTGCTTCACTAACTCCCTGAAGGCCCGTCCTGTGAGCCAGTGTGCACACATTGCGATGGGCCTACGATAGGGTCACACATTTGTGTACAGGGCTGTCTAAGATGATGTCAGGGTAGAAAATGAAGTGGCAGCAGCTGGGTGTTCACTCCCCACATCATCGCATTCTGGTGCATGTGTCAGCCATTATACCCTCAAACTCAACGTGGGTTCTGCGTTAGCCCTCAGTCTGACTCCATAACAAGATGGCCCACTCCAGAAACACAAGATGCTGAAGGTGATCTTTTCAAATACAGATCTGATCAATGTCATAGCTCCATTGGCAACCTGAAGTAGGGTCTCACTGGTTTTATCTTATTTTATTTTTTGTTTTTTTGAGACAGGATTTCACTATGTAGTTCAGGTTCACCTTGAGCTCACTATGTAGCCCAGCATGACCTTTAACTTGTGGCAATCCTCTTGCCTCAGCCTCCAGAGAGCTGAAATTACAGGTTTGTACCACCACGTTCCACCTCACAGATTGGAATAAAGCCCAAGTCCTTGACATGTCCCACCAGGTTCTATGTAGTCTGACTCCTACCGACTACTCTAACCCCATTCTCTTTGCATATTCCTCACCTTCCTCACCTTACTATTTTATAGCTATATATATTTTCAGTTTAAGTAACACATATATCCCTGTTTCTTGCTTCTTGTCTTCCATACCTTATTTCCCCCAAAACAAGATTGCATCATGTATTTTCTTCATAAGACTTAATAGGGCTATTTTGGGGGGGGATGTCTTATTTTTTCTTGTGAAATGATATACAATTATTCAGGTATAACAGTTTATATTTATTAATGTGCAAAAATCTATATTTATTCAAATACATGCCATCTTTTTTTGGAACATCGTTATAACTCTCCAATCCTCAAATTCCAGCCTGTATTTCTTGTGACTCCATTTTCTATAGAACCATTTCATGTCCAGCAACACAGCTTCCGTAAATGAGCATGTCTTGTCCATGTGGCTGCTCCCTGGTGCATTAGGAGCACAGCTGTCAGTGATTTTTATCCCATGTATTCTTTACCTAAGACACAGCCTCTTACACGCTAAGCTTCACATAGCTTCATTAAATCAAGTGTTAAATGAAGATGTAAGGGATAGGAGTGGCTTAATTTACATCAGTTAAGAATGATGGTCTAGGGCTGGGGATGTAGCTCAGTGGTGCTGCGGCTGCTGGGCAAGTTCAAGGTCATGAGTTTGATCCTTAGCACCACCACACACATAAAAAATGGCCTATATAGAGTGATGAAAAATTGTGGGCACCAAAATTGGAAAAATGTTTATTTGTTTTGAAAAGTAGACATAAACTATATCTGTTACAACACAAGATGTATTAAATTATAAACTTTTTATTAAATACAACCACATGTGTTTGTTACTGTGTACACATGTTGAGTTGTCTCTCTACTCCGGTCATTTATCTGTTTACATAGGTGTTTACCTCTCATCCAAAGTCACCTGCTGGAATATTTACAAACACAGTACTTGATTATAATTTATATTACCATTAAAGTGCTAGTAGCAATAATATTTAGAATTATATATTAATATTGTTGTTTTATACTTTAATATGTCCAATGTGTATTGTAACAGACATACTAAATGTGTCCATCTGACTGATGATCTTAACTGGGGTTTATTTTTAGGATAGGGCTTATATTACAAACCTCTTCAAAAATCACCCTAGGGCTTATTTTCCACTTAAGTCTTATCTTCAGGGAAATACAGAATATTGTTCCTGCATCCTGAAATCCCTACTTTGTGCATAGTCATTTTTTATTCACTTGACCTATCTCAGTGTATTGTGACTTCCTTGGTCAACCTTTCCCGATGACGCCCCACCCCGTGCCCCAACTGCTTGTAATAGAAGATGAAGTCTTCATGAAATAAAATCTCAGAGCAGCCTATCTTTCCCTTTCATAGCCCCATCTCAGTTAAAAGGGTTGTTTCTGCCCGTAGTTCCAGCTCCTGGGAGAGATGAGGTAGGATGATCCCTTGAGCCCGGGAATTTGAGGCCAGCCTGACAATCTGTCTGCTCTCCTTTCCTCCCTCATTTTGTTCTTCTAAGCCCTTGTGTCGGTCCACCCTTCCGCTGGCCTCACTCCCTTCCCAAAGTTCTCCCAGAAGCCTCACCCTCTCTCAGGTCTCTGGGCCCTTTGCTCATCTCTTCTGTCTGCCCACATCCTTCTGTCTCCTTCAGTGTGAACCCCTCTGAAGTCTTTGACTTGTTCCGCCCTCTCTTTCTCACAATTACACATGCCGCCTCCTTAGTGAGTCTCCTCGCCTGTCTGTTCTCATTCTTGTTTTCACTCTGGCTTCATCTTTTTCATCTCTATTTCGGTGTCCTCAGCAAGCTGTGTCCACAGCCTCCTCTCTTGCCCTTGGTCTTCTGTAGTCTGAGTCCAGCTCCCATTCCCCAGCTCCTTTCCCTGGCTTGTGGCGCCTGGTCTGAATTCGAAATGGCTCAACTTTCCTGAGCTTGTTTAGTCTGACTCCCTTAGCCCCTTAGCGGCTTAGCCCTCCTGCCTCTCCTTGAGCCCTCCAGTAAACAAGAGGCTCAGGGTAGATCTGACAGCTGCTGGGTGAGGGCAAGCGTCTGGCTGGGCCAAGCAGGTGTGAAAAGAGGGCTGTTCTCTGCAACTTCTGTTCCTTCAGGCAAATTTTAGGGTTTCTTTCCTGGGTTAGAGTTCTTGTCCGTGGACTGTGTTCGGTGTTCCCGTCTCCATGATCTCCATTCCCATATTGTGGCTGGTTCTGAGGCCTTAACTTTTTTTTTTTTTTTTTAAGGTTTTTTGAGACAGGGTCTCACTTTGTGGTTCAGGCTGGCCCTGAGCTCAGACTTAAATCACATCAGCAATCCTGCCTCTGCCTCCCGAGTGCTGGGATTACAGGCGTGAGCCACCACACCCGGCACTGTGGTCTGTGGTACTGGTTGCTGCTGGGCGTGAGTCTCCACACCCAGTATAGGTATGTGGTTACCGGGGATCGAACCCGGGTCCTTGCGCTTGCATGACAGGCACCGGAACCATTGAGCTAAATCCCCGGCCCACAACTTTTTTGTTTTTGAGACAAGATCTCACCATGTAGTTCAGCCTGGCCCTGAGCTCACTATGTAGCCCAGGAGAGCCTGGAATTCACAGCAGTCCTCCTGCCTCTGCCTTCTGCATGCTGGGATGACAGGCATGTGAGCCACCACATCCGGCACTGTAGTGTATGGTACTGATTACTGATGGGCAAGACTCACCATGCCAAGCATTGTAGTATGTGGTTACCAGGGATTGAACTCGGGACCTTGTGCTTACAAGGCAGGCACCAGAACCACTGAGCTAGATCTCTGGCCCTGAACTTTTTGCCTTTTCTGAGAAACAGCCCTGGATCCGGGAAGTTACACAGAGATGCTTTTCTACTCGAGTGATGAAGGTGGGCTCTGCTGCATCAGTGGAAGTGCATGTGTGGGAGAGAATGTCGTCAGATCTAGACCTTCCACTGTGTGTGGAGAAGACGTGTGCTCGGCTCTTCAACATCCTTAAGGACTGTATGTTAAAGACAGTCCTCAGTTCTGTGCTGTTAGGAAGTGATGGACACCTCAGGAGCGGGAGCTCTTGTGGTTACCAGGGAAGTGTCCATGTCAGGGGCAGGGAGGGTGCCAGCCTTTTTCTCTTCTTTTTTGTCTCAGCCATGTGAGGTGAACAGCTTCACTCCACCACACGCCCCCTGCCCTCATGTGCTGCTTTGCACAGGTGCCAGGTGGCGGGGCCAATGGATCATGGACAGAACCTCAAAAACTGGGAGCCAAACTAAACCATTCCTGAGTTTATTATCTCAGGTATTTGTTATAGGAATGGAAAGGTGTCTAATACAGCATGGTAGGAGAGACAACCCACACACAGGCATGCACATGCACATGTGTGCACGCACAAAATCACTCACACACTCATGTATTAATACACCAAAGGAAGTTGGTTGAATGTAGGCATCTGTGGACCAGTAGTTTTATTTATTTATTTATTAGTTTTTTGAGACAGAGTCTTGCTTTATAGTTCAGGCTGGTCCTGAACTCAGCCTCAAACTCAGCAATCCTCCTGTCTCTGCCTCGTGAGTGCAGGGATTACAGGTATGAACCACCATACCTGGCACTGTGGTATGTGGTTACCAGGGATCGAACCCAGGCTTGTGCACTTGCAAAACAGGCTCCAGAACTACTGAGCTAAATCCCTAGCCTGCACCAGTAGTTTTAAACTTTAATGTTTGTCAGAATTGCTAGGAGACCCTGTTAAAATGCAGATATCTGTATCCTACATCCAAAATTTTTGATTTAGTAGGTTGGAGATAAATCCAGAGAATTTCTTTCTCCAATTTACCAGGAAATGCTGATGTTGTTGGCCTGAGGACAACATTGTGAGAACCACTGCCTTAAATAATCTCCATCTACTAGCTTTCCCCTAAAATATAAGGTTTGAAACAGGTTAATTTTTTATGGTTGAAAATCCTTGGGGCTGAAAGAAACCTAGCTTTTCTCTGAGCTGGGAAAGGGGACCTGTTAACCCGATGACAGTATCTTGGTGTCCTCAGAAGGCAAGGAAGAGCCTTTAACCCCTGGAGTTCTATTCTAGTACAGACCTTATTTAAACAGCTTCGGACAGGTTTAAATGTCTCGTCTCCTCGGCTAAGTCCTAGCATCCCTGTTCCAACTCCTGTTGGGGGATGATATCTCTAAGAGGTGTTAGGGGATTAATCTGAAAATATAGGTCAGTTCTCAGCCATCTGGGAACTAGAGGTAGTGAGAGAGGAGGAGAGGGGTATAGATACACATAGGGAAAAGGTGAGAGGAAGCAATTATAAAAATGTATCTGATAGATCTATAAAGGTGTATGGGGACCAGGGATTTAGCTTAGTGATTCTGTGCCTGCCTGACAAGCATGAGGTCTTGAGTTTGATCCCTGGTACCAGAGGGAAAAACGGAAGTAAAATCGGTTAGATTTCAGTGTCCTTTGGGGGCCCAGAAGGAAAGAGAAGATTCCCATTCTGTCCTCTCCCAAGCTGGCTGCCTTTCTGGGGCTGGGTTTCAGGAGTGGGAGGACTAGGTTGCCAAGTCCTGGAGATTCCTCATGAGGGAAGTTGCCTGTCTTTCTGATATGATGGTTGTGAGGAACGCAAAGCTAGTCAAGGTGAAGATGGGGTAGGGACAAAATGTGAGGAGGAAAGTTACTTGAAAAGAGGAAACCACCCCAATAGGGTGGCTAGGAAGAGCTTGTGTTTCTCACTAACCCTGAGGAGAGGTGCAGAACCCTGTAGGGCCGGGATCTGAGAGCTGCCCGGCTGTCATTTCCAGCCCTGGAGTTTCAGTGGTTGAGAGCGGAGGCTGAGGGGGGAGGTGGAGTTGACGTGACTGTGTACTGGAGAACCAAGCACACATGAGTTGGGTCATCCAGGAGGCGCTTTGTTGGGGGAGATGCCCCTTTTCCTTCTGAGTGACATACTTGTCCTCTCCTTCCTCCACACCCCTCTTACCCCCCCTGGCCAATGAGATATGCAACTGATCCCCTGAGCTCATTGGCTGAGGCCTGAGGAGCACAGATGAGCTCAGAGAGCTGGCCCCTTATGAGAATCCTTTGGGCTCTGTGCCCACAGCCCCCTGGTTATGAGCACAGAGGCACCAGGCCCTGCCTGCTTCATGGGGCCTCCAGTCTCTGGGGAAGCAGTGCCCGCCTGGCTCTGACACTGAGCACGTCGTCTCTGCTGTCCCTAAAGTGAGTATATCTGGGTGCCATGCTCTCACTTACAGCTTCCTCCTCTGATACCTGTGTCTGCCCTCTGCTGTCTGCTTTGTAGCCTCCTCCCACTTCTGCACTCTGCCCTACTCCCACTCCGGCTGTTGTCACAATGGAAAGATAAACAGTCTTTCTCATTTACTTCTTCTCTGCCCATCCAGTTCTCCCTGGATACCCTTGTCAGTGTCTCACCACCTCCTTCCTCCAGAGGAATAGTTCCTTCAACTGTTTTTGTTTCCAACCCTTTTGTCCTCTCAAGGGTGAGGAGCTCCGAAGGGAGAACAGCAAGCCTTCCCTGAGACAGGGAGAGACAGGACTTGTCCTTTCTCCTCCCTTCCTGGGAGACCCTGGGGGGAAGGCCTGAGATGTGGCTGAAAAGAGGACTAGCTAGGCTAGGGGACTCGAGAAGGAGCCAAAGGCTAGGCTCTGGGGATGAGCACACCTTGGCTCTGCCCCTTATAGGAGGTTGAGGTGTTGGAACTGGAGGCTGGATTGGATGGAGCTGGAAAATCCAGGCTGGAGAAAAGTCATCAAGGTCATGGCTAGAGGTTTGTCAAAGGAGCATGTGTTCAACAGAGAAGAGCAAGTGTTTCTGGGTGTGATAACTTTGGGACAGTCTATGATGAAGCAGAACCGAAGGCTGGCTGAAAGACTTCTTAGATTAGTATGTTCTTTGCTTTTCAAATAAGCACAGGGTAGAGCAAAAGAGAGAATCTTTCCTAAAATCATCCAAGAATAGACCTCTGGGTTACTTTTTCGAAGCACTGTTCTGCAGAACACTCTTAGGGAGACGTTCCAAAGTCTGACTGCCCGCTGAACAAGAGAGGTGGTCAGAAAGATGAACGTATTCAAGTTCACACAATACAGCATGTTCTAAACTGAAAATTAATCTGGTGAGTTACCCTTGGAGAAACTGGTTTTGAGGACAAGACCTGATCTTTCTAGAACTGACTCCCAGACTTTTCTTTTTCCCCAGAAAAGCTCTTGCTCCTATAAAGTGATTCACTGATTTACCATAGAACACATGAGAAGTGAGGGTCTCTTACATTCAGGGCATTGTCCTGAGTGTTTTGAGGACAGATATGACAGCATGGTGCCATATCTTGAAATCCATAGCATACATGCCTTCCCACCATCCTAAAATATACACATTCAGTCACAGTCAATTAAGCATAATTTCTTAATTGCTTGGAAGTGGAATGGTGCTTCTTGAGATGACAGAGCCTCACAGTATGTAACAGCTCTGGGGACTGGGAGCACTGCCACATAGCTCTTGTTTTTCATAGATCCTAGAGGCACCACTGGGGTAAGAGGCTGTGCTGCCCTCTTCCTCCTTTAAACCTTCAGCTTCTTATCTCCTGTCATCAGAAGCCATTGCCACCTCCAAGGGTACTCCGCCTAGAGGCGACACGTGAGGACCAGGGCTGTGGCACCCCTCTGGCTTCCCACAACTCTGGCTCCAGAACATCTGGGTTTGGGGATGGGAAGTGTTTGGTGAAGAGATGGCAAGCAGCCTCTATTGCACTGGACCTCTCCTCTTTCTTGCAGGTATACTTCTCCTAGCCCAGCCCCAGAATGGCACTGCCTCCCAGCCCTCTGGCCATGGAATATGTTAATGACTTTGACTTGATGAAGTTTGAGGTAAAGCGAGAGCCATTGGAGGGGCGATCTGGCCCTCCTACAGCCTCACTGGGCTCTACACCTTACAGCTCGGTGCCTCCTTCACCCACCTTCAGTGAGCCAGGCATAATGGGGGCCGCCGAGGGCGCGCGGCCAGGCCTGGAGGAGCTGTATTGGCTGGCCACCCTGCAGCAGCAGCTCGGGGCTGGGGAGTCGCTGGGCCTGAGCCCTGATGAGGCTGTGGAGCTGCTGCAGGGTCAGGGTTCAGTCCCTGTTGACGGACCCCACGGCTACTACTCAGGGAACCCAGTGGAGACAGAAGTCCAGCATGTCCAGGTAAGTAACCTGCAGTCTGAAGGGGAGGAGGTTGGAAAGGGAGAGGAAGGGGAATTCCTGGAAAGAACTGGGCTGGGGAAAGGCCAGGAGAAAGGCTTTAACAAAAGATCCGAGATAATGACTGGGTTTTTTTTTGCTCCACAACCAAGAGAAGTAAGCAGAATCATAAAGAGGAAGAAAGTAAGATTAAAAGAGGACCTAAAAGCAAAGAGTTGAGAGTTATAGAGCGATACCAGGGCAGTAAATGGGTACAGGGCACGTGGAATGGAGCGGGTTTGAGGCTGCGGTGGAAGTTGGCCTTTTCCAAGCGCCCAACCTTCTCAGGAAGGATTGGCACTCATCCTATTAATTATAGACACAGACGGGGGAATTGAGGGCATTAGGACGTAATCCAAATCCTTTGAGGGTCACAGGGTTTCTGCCACCGAGACGGGAAATGTGGCGCGCTGGGGGCGGGGTCTGTCTGGGCGCTGATCCCTGGACCCAAAGTTGCAGGCTGGGGCGGCTGCAGCGGGGCGCAGTGTCAGGTGCGCGATTGGCTCTCCAGCCAGCGGGAGTCGGGCCTAAAACTGCTGGGCGTGCATAAGGGGCGGGGCCGAGGGGCAAGGCCTGCGGTGCGGCCGGAACAGAGACCGGTTGACTCGGTACAGTGCACCCTCAGATAAAGGTGGGACCCAGGGTTTCCGGTCTTCGGCGTCTGCGGCTGACCCAGTGCCTGTGCTCCTCCTCCGCAGCTGGCCGAGAGGTTTTCAGATGCTGCGCTGGTTTCGATGTCTGTGCGGGAGCTCAACCGGCAGCTGCGGGGCTGCGGGCGTGATGAGGCGCTGAGGCTGAAGCAGAGGCGCCGCACACTGAAGAACCGCGGTTACGCGCAGGCCTGTCGCTCCAAGCGGCTGCAGCAGCGGCGCGGGCTGGAGGCCGAGCGCGCCCGCCTGGCTGCTCAGTTGGACGCGCTGCGGGCCGAGGTGGCTCGCCTGGCTCGGGAGCGCGACCTCTACAAGGCTCGCTGTGACCGGCTGACCTCGAGCGGCCCCGGGCCCGGAGACCACAGCCACCTCTTCCTCTGAGCCCCTGGGGCAGGGGGCGTGGGCTGCGGAGGTGGTTGAATAGGGGCGCTCTGCAGGAAGCGGCTGCACTACTCAGTCCATCGTTACCAAGAGCCTTCTGGTCCCATCCACTCTCCTGTATGGCCACATAAGTATCCCCTAACTTCCTGGACCCCCCTGATGCTGGCTATTTTCCGGAAGAGGGGTCCCCTCCCCTCTCGTGAACCTTGTACAGAAACCTAGCCACAGAGCTCTGCAGGGCCCAGGGCTTTGCGGTCCCCGAGGGTGGAGGTATGGAGGACAGCTGCCTGGCACAGTGAAGGGGAGGGGAGGGAGTGGTGCAGCTCCTCCCTCAGTTTAGTTCTTAATTAAAGGTTTTCAATTTGTAGTGCGTTAAGGGTGTAATTAGCAATGAGGCTGTATTTTCACTCCGAGGTTTGTAATGTCCTTAGCAAGACAAACTAGGAACTTGGAGCTCTATGCAAGCTGCATTTTCCCTACTGAATCCACTGGTCTTCAGGGCCAGGAGCAGCACAGGCCCAAGCAGTGAACCCCAAGTGTGGGTTGGGGTCAGCTAGAAAAGAGTCCTTGGCATTTGTCCCGGATCTGCCACAAGATCCCACTGTCACCTTGAGCAAATCAATTGCTCTCTGGGTCTCACTTACTTCATCTAATCTTCCTTTAGGTTGGATGACTTCTGACACTTTTTCAGTGCTGGCCTCTCCCCAGTGAGTAAGTTCCAACGATCTCCCCAAGGAGCTCCCAAGACAAACCTCCTCAAAGGGACATCCTGTCCTGCTCCTGTTTCTTGGCTACCGCCCAGCAGTGGATGAGCAGCCCAGGCTGGGCCGGCATGGTTTCTCTGGAACCACACTGCCACCCGTTCCGCTCCTTCCAGGCTGTCTCAGGCTGCAGCCCTGAGCGGGTACCCTGTACCTCCTGTTTCTCTGAGGGCTGAGGTGAGACTTCTCAGACGTCACGAGCTGAGAGGGCAATTTTTGTGAATTAGATTTGAAGTTCAGGCAGAACTCCAATGCTTTTGGCTAAATGTCCTTGCATTTTAAAAGGAGTTCATTTTCTATCCCTGTTTCAGGCTTCTGTTTTGTGTGTCTCTGGGTAGGGGAGGATGCGCCACCTTTATCTGAGGGCACATTGTACCTAGTAGTCTCTGGGACCACTTGGAGCTGAGCTCTACTCAGTTCTAGACAGCCAATAAAAATGGGGTGGAGGGGTGTGGGGATTGGTCCAGATGGAGCTGTTCCCTCCCACCATCAAGACCACAGAATTGAAGAGCGCAGCAGCAAGGCCTGCCTGTGGCTATCCTCAAGGTCTCACAGTTGCCATGGCAACCCAGCCCCCCCCCCTTCAGTCGCAGAAGGGGAGAGCAGGTGGGGCCTCTGGGCAGAGCAGAGGCGTACCTCACCAGCCACTGTTGTCCATCCTCTAAGGGACATAATAAACGGGAGAAGCAGTGCGGCGTGGGGGAAGTGGCTCACATATGTCTCTCTTCCTTTCTGCCCCTTCTGTCCACCCACTCCCCAGCTGTCTCTTCCCATCACAGTTCTTGTTCCTCCTCCTCTAGTTCAGCTCATCCCTCCTCCACGCAGGAGTCTGCAACAGGAGTCCTCTGGAGGGGGTGGGCAGAGAAGGTCCCTCCACGAGTTCAGCTCCTCTTCCCTTCCTCTGTATTTCACTCATACCTTTACGCACTATCTGGAGCTGCAACCCAGACCCATCACTTCTCTTGTAAATCTGTCTCACCTGCGTGACACACAAAGGCAGTGACACCTATCCACTGACACCTGCGCACACAAGTAGGCCACATATACATGCACCTGGAACTCAAAATAATATACCTGCGTCACATGGGCAGACTTCAGACAAAGGCTGCACACACTGTAGTGATGAAGAGTGTGGGTGCTTTGGTCAGATGGGCTTGGGCTCAAGTTCTCTGAGTTCTGTGACTACGGATGGGTTAAAAATCAAGATTTGCTTTGTCAAAAAATAGGGAAAATAAATGCTCATTATCGGGTGAGGGTGCATGCACTTAAAGAAGCAAAGTCTCACACCTGCTAAAGAATCATCTTTATGGTTGGCAACATGCATAGCTCTGAGTGTACAGCGAGGTTTCCTGAACAGCTGAGGCTGTGCTCAGAGAGGGTCAGGGAGGTGTGGTGTGTGAACATGTACACACTGGCACTTCCAGGAAAAGCAGGTTGCCCAGACCTAATGTTCTGCTGTGTTCCTAATTCATCAGCAGACCTGCTGCTGCCCTTCTTCAGTCCCCTCCCCAACACTTCTTGGCCCACCCCACAGCTGTGTGGTGGCAGGGGTTCAACCCCTGGGGAACTCAGTGGGGCTTCGCTTGAGGCAGCTGTGAGAAGCCATCAGCCTGCCCCCTTGACAACCCCTGATTACTTCCCTGTCTCCTGTTATTAACCCCCATGGTGCCCAGACTCCCCTAGGCTTGGGAGGTAAGAGTAGGGGCTCCTGAGACCCCGCTGGCACATAGCTGGAATGAGATTACAGAGGCAGAAGCCTCCCTGGAGGTCTGGCACCGAGTTGGAAATGTACAGGCCTTCGTTTCCTGTGGTGTGTATGGGTGCTGCAGACTGCCCCGCGGGCACCCAAAGCATGATGGGTAGAGGCTGAAGTGCTAGGAGTGGTTTCCTTTATTAATGACCAGAGATCAGATCACTGAAGGAAGTCACTGAGGGGCCACACAGTTGAGGGGTACGAGGCTTGGACAGATGGCAGGGCCCACATCTCACTCCAGGACCCAGGGAGCACAGCTGGACCAAGAGGCAGAGGCACTGGTCACTTGAGTCACAAAGGTCAGGACAGGCACCTGGAAGAGTCCTGATACCCTCGTCTTTACCACACACAGCCAAGCTAGGCTCCTCAGAAGTCCCACTTTGCACCCCATTAAGCTCCCAAGACTCACTGAGAGGCTGAGGGAGTGTCCTCGGTCCAATGCAAGGCAGTCATGGGCTAGGGCTCGGAGTCGTGGCTGGCGTGCAGGGCCTGGGGGCCCCAGGGCTGATTCCCTGGCTGGCGTAGTACTCTACAACCTGCCGAGGCACCTCCGCCAGGACGCACTTAGCCAGCGCAGAGGGGGCAGCCTGCAGGTGGGGGAGAAGACATTAGGGGCGGAAGGAAGGGAAAGGAGCGGGCAAGGCGTGGTCAGTTGGGCTCCAGCGTCATTTGGAGAACACCAAGAGAGTGATAAAGGTAGAGCAAAGGGGGCCCGAGGCGCTCTGAAGTACTTCTGGGAATGGCACCGAACACTCACATCCTTGAAGTCCCGGAAGGGCACGAATTGGACAATGTCTCGGGCCGCGGGCACCCCTTGGGGGCAGCGCAAGGGACCATCATCACCGTCCAGCAGGCGCATGTCAGAGAAGTCTGCGTTGCCCACACCCACGATGATGATGGACATGGGGAGGCGGGAGGCGCGCACGATCGCGGTGCGGGTCTCGGCCATGTCACTCACCACGCCATCGGTGAGCACCAGCAGCACCGAGTACTTCTGAGGGCGGACAGAAGGAGAAAGGATGGCCTCTGTCTGAGCCTATGCCCTGGCCCTGGCGCCAGCTGAGGACATACAGGGCACTGCCTGGGTGTATGTTTTGCGTCCTCACCGTGGCTTGGCCGGTGCTCTGCTCCCGCTGCGCTGGCCCAGCCACACGGTTGATAATGGGAGCCACGTTGGTGGGGCCATAGAGCTGGATCTGAGGCAAGCAACGACGGTAGGAGGTGATGACCCCCGAGATCTCTGTGGGTAAAGAGACGTAGGTGTCAAAGATCAGCAGGGAGCCCTTCCTGGCCCTTCCTGGCACTCTTTAAGGCAGAGAGGTGTTTCTGTTCTCGGGACTGCTGGATACCCTTGTCCCCTGTTCTTCACTACACAGGACTGTGAAATCCAGGGGCTGTGAGAACTGGGTAAGTGGGTCACAAGACTAGAAGTCTGACCAGATGGATAGGGACCTGGAGCTGGGCTCCCAGGAGTGGAGTCTGCTCATGGGTGGAATGTCCATGCATGGGCAATAAGCGGTGGAGGTCAGTGGGACCCTCCCAGCTAACCTTCGCATTCAGGGTTGTCCGGGTCAAAGTTGATGGCAAAGTCATGTGACACCTGTGAGGGAGGTTGAGAGCAGTGAGGGGATGGCTGTCCTTCCTGCCTGACTGCCATCATCTCTTTCCTCTTACACCCAGCCTACCTCGAAGTTGGGGGGAATCCGAGCCCCAAAGCCGAAAGCTGGGAACCGCTTATCACTGGAAAGAAGAACAGGCTGCAGGGCTCATCCGGCAAGGCCTCCCTTCCTAGCCCTCCGCACACTCCTACCTGTCGTAGTCCTGGCAGATGCCTCCCACGGCTCGAAGGGCCTGCAGGTAGTGGTTCGGCTGTCGGGGGCTGAGGCAGTGTAGAGACTGGCTGCTCCTCGGGTCCCCGTTGGAGGCCGTGAAGTCGATGGCCACCTGGTGGGGACGGAAGTGAGGCTGAGCGTTGCACTGCTGGCATGAGAGTGAACAGAGAGGCCAGGCCAGAGCCAGAACTTCAGAGGCAGGACGGAGGGAAGCTCACGGACTCAACATGGGGTTGGGGTGGGACTGGGGTCTAGCTGACAAATGCCCCAAGCGGGGGCAATAAGACTCGGGGCTTCCTCAGTTCAACATGGATTTAGCCCCTCCCTCTTTTGTCCTTGTCCTCGGGTCTTTACCGTGAAGCTGATCTGGCAGCCCCCCATGATGTAATCCAGGAAGGTGTGCACCTTCTCCACCTGAAGGGAGGGAAAAGGGAATGGGCGTGGATGGTCTTCTTGGGAGGAAGCTTGAGGGGGGCTTCCTTGGGGAAACTGGAGCGGCTGGAGTTTGTGAGGTTGCACTGGGGTGGGACATAGCAAGCGTTCCCACTTCCAAGGGACAGAGAAACTGGATTTTGAGACGAGGGAAGGGTTGGATCTGAGAGTGTGGTAGGGGCGGGTGGAGATTTGAGACAAGAAGTGGGGTTTACCGTGCACTGGGCCAGCACTACTGTGCCTGAGCTCTTGTAATTCTTCTTCTTGTCCCGATACTTGGGGTTGATACAGTCCCACTGCATCTAGACCCCCACACCCCACAAACGCAAGGTCATGGTCCATCAGGTAACCCTTCTTTTCCCCTTTTCACAGAGCTTTCCAGGGCAAGACCCCCCGCCCCTCAACTCCACCCGGCTCCAGCTCTGTCTTTTGGCTGAGCCAAAAGGTGGCATGTTCTCCCCTCTCCATCCCCCGTTGTCCACAGTGGTCTTTTCAACTTCACCCTCCGGATTTTCCCAGGGACCTGGCAGGATTCTGGGGGGTGGGGTTTCTGTGGCACCTCCTGCCCAGGGTTTGCTGTCCCCTCCTGCATCTCCTGGAAGGTGCTGGTGAACTCGCCGATGAAGTCATGCTTCCCACTGGAGTCATAGTCGTACACCAGAAACTGAGAATGGGAGGGAAGTGGGCTCAGGGCCACTCTGAAGTGGTTCCTAGGTTGGGTGGGCAGCCCTGAGTGGTAGTGGCTTCGTGGTATCTAGGCCCAAGTAGATGTCCTTAACCCACCCAGAGACAGACGCCACCTGCTGAACTTTGCTCTTTGGCACAGTGTGGCAATGACTTTGGCCTCTGAGGAAAGGGACCACGTGGGAGGCTTGGCATTAAGCTGTGACTTATCCCACCATGAGAACTGCGTAGGGACAGTGGCTGCCACCCTTGGAGGTTGGTCTCCGAATGCCCACTGGACGCTTCCAGTAGGCTGTACTTGCTTGGCTGGGGCTTCACCTTGAGAGGCCGGTGGACATCACAGCTGCACAGAGAGTGCAGGGACAGGCGGAAGGGCTCCCAGCTGGGGTTCAGGTTGTTTTTCACCACCTTGGAGAGGCACCAGGGAGCTGGTCACCTCCTGTCTCTGTTTCCCTCCCCCATTCCCCTACGTGCAGGTACCAACCTCAGTTCTCCAGACCAGCTGGTCACTCTGGTCCCTGTTGGTCTTATAGATTTCCATGAAAGGGTCAGATTTGCTGAACAGATCCTGGAGACGCAGGGGAAAAGGCCCATGAGTCGTGTGAAGGCTAGCACTGAGGGGGACCAGGCCTGGGTCCCCAGGGTCTGCCTTCTGTAGGAGACATAGGACTCCCTAATGGGACACAGTGCCTGGACTCAGGCTTCTAACCTTGTTGTCCAGCTTTTGGGCTCTGAAGGTAAGTTGCACATAGTCGTTGGTACCAGATACTTCCTCAGCCACAATCTGCAAGGAGGACACGGTGGTGGGGTTCTCTTCCCCCAACCAGTAGGGACGCTCTGGTCCCTCCCACGGGCGGAGTGGTCCTATGCTTGATGTCACCACGGAGGACCGTGCAGGGGCACTGAACGCCTAGCCCAGGTGTGAGCACAGATGAGCTTGCTTACCGTGATTGTGGACTTGCCGGCGGTCTTCCCGTTCTTCAGCAGTAAGGGCTTAGTGACCTTGGTTTGTGACACAATCTGGAGATGGAGGCGGAGGGAGACCCAGCTGTAACCCCACCCACTGCTTCGGCCATGGTTGGCCCTCTGACTGCGCCAGGGTCAGAGTTAATTTCTACAGCAGCCTTAAGAGGGAGGCCCGGGACCCTGTAGATGTAGCTTAGAGGTAGAGTGCCTACTTAGCATGCGTCAAGGCCATAGTTCCCACCTCCAGCACCACAAAAGAAGAAAAATAAAATGAATGAAAGAAAGAAAAAAAGAGAGGGAGGTGCTGTAACATTCTCCTACTACAATATTTTTGCATATGGAAACTAAGAGCGGTGTCTTGCTAAGGCTCCAGCACCAGTGAATAGCATGATTGGTGTCCAGGCCCAGGTTAGACTAGCTCAAGAGCTCATGCTCTCTCTTATTTTAGGCTCCAGAGGCAGAAGCTGACAAGAACGGGGTGGCTGAGCTAGAACACACACCTGGCCCAAGGTGCACTCTGTAGAGCCGAGGAAGGTGTCATTGCTGGGGCTGGTGGCTCCGTCCTCAGCATCAAACACGTGGAACTGCAAGGGCTGCTTCTCTTCAAAGAAGTACTCGAGGGCCAGCGCCCGGGAGAAGACAGGGCTGGAACAGGACCGAAGCACCTCCGTGCGCTCCATCTGTGGTGGGAGGGGTAAGAAAAGGCCTTCTGGGGACAGGGGCTGCTTTCCTCGGCCTGAGTCCTGCCAGCTTTCCATCAGATCCTGTATTGCCAATGACTAGCTCTTCTCTTTCTAGATTGATCCCCAGCTCAGAGTGCTGCTGACCCACCGACTCATGGCCCTCTGGGCTCTTGGGCATTGAAAGTATCCCTCTGCCTCTGGGGCAATCTCAGGCCTCTCTGGAATTGTGCTTTCAACTAAAACAGCTGGCTTTGTAATGATGGCATGCTTGTCTTCACGGTTATCGACATGGCCTAGAAAAGGTACTCTGGGGTCCTAACCTTCTCTTACCCACATTCCTTCCTTCCCACGCTTTACGCTAAAGGCCAATTCACCAAGGCGTCAATTCTCACCTCTACCCACTGCTCATCAGAGTACAGCTTGAGCAGCACGCAGGGGTGCGGCTTGGCGAGTGTGTCTCGGTCCAAGAGGCCATGGCAGGATACTCGCAGCTCCACCCGGGAGGCCCCCAACGTCATGGTTGGGGGCTCAGGCACCCATGCCATCTCAGGGTCCGACATGTCACTGTGGAGGAGACCAGATGGCTTGAACACTGTCCTCTGAGGGCCCTGGGCCCTACTGTCTTGTGCTATTTCCTGAGGGCCCGGAGTCTCATGGACTCCTGCTTTCCTACCTCTGCTTGGCTTCCCGGAGCTCCCAGCCAGGAAGGGCAGAGGACCAAATCCTCCCGCTCCTGCATGGAGCCTTGCGCTCTCTCAGCCCTACCCACCTAGGGGTGTGTGGACAGGCTTGAGGGGGCTGGAGGGTTGGGACACTAGCTAGGTTTCTGGCAGCCTCAGCTCCCAGGCCATCGATTGATCCACATTTTCTGCTGTCTCAGCACCTTTTGCTA
Organism: Petromus typicus; assembly: GCA_004026965.1. Taxonomy (NCBI): domain Eukaryota; kingdom Metazoa; phylum Chordata; class Mammalia; order Rodentia; family Petromuridae; genus Petromus; species Petromus typicus. The sequence goes on along the minus strand of PVIR01003332.1, from coordinate 40,204 downwards.
TTTCCCGACTGGTGTCTGAGCCAGCACAGCACTCAGTCTTGGCATGAGGGAGCTGAACTGGGACAAGGGGGTGGGGCAGGGGGTGGGGGGCCCTGGAGGTCTGGAGAGGACAAGCGTTGGGGAACAGAGTCTGCAGTGGGTGGAGGAGAGAGGCGGGAAGGTGCCCTGCTGGGCTGTCCTCCAATCTCTGGCTGGCTCGTGGGAAGGAGGGTGGTGGGCTTGGAACTGAAGATCGGGACCAGGTCTCTACTGAAGGCTGCTCAGGCTCCCGCAGGGGCTCCCACTGTGACAAGCCTCGCCTCCCTCCCCCCTCCTGTTCTCACACTTCTTGGCAGCGCTGGCACTGTCTCTTAGCGACAGGATTTGGGGGAGCTGCAGCCCCCTCCGTGCTGTCCGTGGGATGCATGCGCACCACCCTCCCCCAGCGGTGGTACCAAGCCTCGGGCAGCAGCAGGCAGGGGCACGCTGGCCTGAGTTCACGGCTGGCCAGTCCATCCAGCTGTTTCTGCCCAGATGTCAGAGTGAGGCTGTCTGATCCCCTGCCGTGCTTTCCCAGGCGAGTGTGCATCGATGTGTCTGAATGCCCCACCCTCCGTGTCTGTCCCTATCTGTCATGTGTCCATCTCCAAGAGAGTGTGACAGTTCCTTACCTCCTTCTAACGGGGACCCTTCCCTGGCTGGGTTCCCACCACCTCCTCCACCATGTGTGTCTTTCTGGATATGTGAGGGAGGGTCTGGGCTGGGGTGCTCTGCCTTCTAGCAGCTAATCTCCCTGTTCTGGTGGGTCTTCTGGGGCAGGCAGGACATGTGGTGAGGGCATGGGGCAGGGCTGGGACCTCTCTGGGGGTTAGAGGAGATGTTGTTATGGAGACTGGGCCAGGCTGGACCGGGCTGGGCCGGGCTGGGGAGGATGGGTGGGCTCACCTGCGTCTGCAGTCGGGGCTTCTCTCTCCGGCTCTGGCCCTGGCCTTGACTCCTTGCTGCTCCAGCCGCTGGCGCCGGCTCCGCTCCGGTTCTGCTGCTATTTATGGGGATTGGATGGGAAAGGGTGGGGGGGCTGCAGCACTAGCTCCCCCCGCACAGACGGGTTGGGAGGGAGAAGAGAGGAGGGGCAGGGCCACTGCCTGGGAGGGAGCCACAGAACTGGGGGAGGAGGGCGGGCTGGGGGAGGCTGGGAGGCAGGACCCCCACAGACACAGTGACACACATCTCCCCTTCGCACAACACCCACATCCAGCATCACAGAGACACACACATTGCAGGGGTTCGTGCACACATACATCCACACAGGGAAGGGTGGCGACACATGCACCCACAACTTGCAGGCTCACACATATCTTGACACGCGCAGGTAGCAGTACACAAACTCACTGTGACACTGTGACAGCAACAGCTCCACTGACACACAGTGGAAACCACACCCAGCTTTACAACACTCTCACAATATTACACTTGTCAAAGATATTTTCAGTCACAGATAAAAGAGCCCTGGGTTGTATTTATCACACATATGCATACACTCACTCACACAGACCCAGAACACGACAGAATGTGGGTCCTCACGTGCTCCTTACCACTCTGAATCCCGTGGCTTTGAGATGATGCTCAGTTCCCCGGCTACCTTTTTATAAGCCATCCAGGAAGCGGACATGATTGCTCAGGATGCACAGGCTCACATTTTGGTCACGCAGCCCTGGGGGGCCGGGCGGCACAGTTGGGCATGTGCTGAGGGACTGACTCCCAGGGCATCTTTCCAGTGTCACAATGTACCCAACACCCAACCCCCAAGATTCAACCCAGATGGCCACCTCCTCGTGGGAGGGGCAGTGGCTCGAGCAGATCTTAAGGAAATAAGATATTAGTCATTCCTAACAAGACCAGGGCGAGTGAGCGATTGTCTGGGGTGGGGCAGAGCCACGGGGAGATCTCTCAGCACATGATGATCAGGGCGAGAACACGAGTGCATCCGCCAGGACACCTTCACTCTATCCTTTAAGCTGCTCACTTACTAAGGTAGCAACCATTTATTAACCGTATCCTGGATGCCAGGCATTGCACAGGCCCTGGGGCTGGCCAGGCATAGCCCCTGCCCTGGGGGAGGCAGAGGCATATGGAGCAGAGAGAGAGGTCTGCACATGACCAGCCTGTGTGAAATTTGATTAAATGTGATGCAAAATTATGGACCTGGACAGAGTGCAGGGGGGCACAGTGAGAGGGCTCGGTTTGGATGAGCAGGAAGGTACCAGGGAAGACGTCTCCCGGAAACTTTGAGGGCTCATGAATGTCAAGGTTATTATTCCACTTGTTAGGATATCAAAGGAAATGACTAATTTAACTTTTGATCTCATTTCATAAAGACTTCTGCTCACCTCTAAGCTATTTCCCTATTGAGATTTTTGACTTCTTTTTCTGGTACTGAGGATTGAACCCAGGGCCTTCACACTGAGCTCCATCCCATGGGCTGACACAACCCGTAAGAGCCTTTGTGAACCCTTGTGAACCCATGCACACACACACACACACACATACACACACACACACTCCTCCTCATCCCCCCCAGTCTACTGCAGCATTCCGTCCCATCACACCCCCATGCTGGACACACTCCCCCTGCTGGTTTCTGTCATTTGTGTCCGTTCTACAGCTCCAGCCCTGCACATGACACCCATCTTAGCTTGGACTTGTCAGTCCTTCTGTCAGCAGTTCTGTTTTCTCCCTCTCCTCAAAGAGCCCAAACCCCAGCCAGGTGCAGTGTTTCTTGCTTTTCGCCACTGTGGCCAAGCCCCGGGGGCTTGTGGGAAGGAGGAGGTGATGGGAGGTGGGGGCAGTGAACGGGGAAGATGGCAGAGACTTGATGTAGACAATGTGTTTTCCTTTTTTTATTCTATACAAGTGGGAAGTAGCCCCTGGGGATAGAGGGACAGAGATCTACCCTCCCAGGGGAGGAGACAGGTCCACCCAAAGCTCTCTGCAGAGCAAGGCATGGAGGCAGGCAACGAGCGAGCGCCTCTCTCTCCAGGTTGCTTTCTCCCTCTGGTCCCCGGCCTCCTGCCCCCCTGTGCCTGGCCCCACATCCTGTCTCAGTAGGACTGGGCTGGCGGGAGGTCTGGGGGAGCAGGAGTGGGTGGGGTCTGAGTCCTTGTGAGGCACATGTCGAGAGGAAGGCTGGGGAAAGTGATGCAGCCGTCAGTCTGTTCCCGGCTCACTGGTTCCTGCTGGGGACAAATCCAGGGAACACTGTTTCCTGGGTAGGGAGAGAAACCTATACCTCGTGCTCGGGCTTAGGGAGGTGCCATATCGGACACACGGACAGACTGGTGGTGAGGGGGACCAGCCCTCTAACCACTAGCACCTGCGGGGTCAGGGGGCCGCCTTCGATCAGGCTCCAGTTTGTCACAGGACTGTGCACGCCGTGTCCTCTTGGGCTTCAGGGGGGCGGTCCGGCGGCCTGGGTCTGGAGGCCCTGAAATGACAAGACACGGGAAGCTCACGAGCTGGGGTCTCATCCAGCCTCTGAATCCTACTTGTCATTTATCACACCCCTTGAAAGGTAACCTGACTCGGGCAGCAAAATCACAGAGGCTGCCTGAGCCCCCCACTGGGCCGGGGTGGCAGACCTGGGACTTCGGGCTCCTCTTGGTCTTGCTGCGAGCCCAGCCGCAGGCGGGGCTTGTTGATTCCCTGGGCTTTACCCCCAGTCTCAGCCTCCTCCCTGCCCCCTGGCACCTGGGGGGGTCGGCGGCCCCTGGGCACAGCCACTGGTTTGGGAGGCCGTGGAGCTAAAGGGGGGTCCTGCAGCTGGCAGAGCAAGGAAGATGACGGATTAGTTTCTGCCCCATCAAAGCACCTCCCCGCCCACCTTACTGGCCCTTACCTTGGCATTCCTGGCTGGAACTGTCCTTTCTAGGAGGAAGCCTCCTTCCTTCTCTTCCTCTCCATCTTGCGAGGCTGGGCTGGGGCTCTGACAGCTGTGGTTGGGGGCACTTTCCTCGGCTGGGGGGGTAGGAGACAGGTAGGGGGAGCCACAGGAAAAGGCTTTCTGGCAGAAGTGCTCCTGTGTTCTCTTACAATGTCCCTACTGGCCAGGCCCTTCCCCCTCCCGGCCCATTTGCTCTAACATCTCTGCCTCAGCCCCCTCCATTTCCTTAGCCCTCTGGAGTGGGCACTTTTGCACAGCACAATCCAGGTCCTCTCTGTAGGGTATGCCAGGATGTGACATGGCTACCCATCCAGGGCTGCAGTGCCCAGGGCCCTGCCAAGGCTGCAGGCTGGCATTCCCAGAACTGTCTGCCAGTTTGATTAGAGTGAGAGCTGGAAGCCAGATGCCTCCCCCAACCCCCCACCCTGTGGCCTTAATAACATGAGCTGCAGGTAAAATACCTATCTGGAAGGGTGTCTGTGAGTGTCTCTGTGAGGTGGGTGTGTGACTGCTGTGGTTCTCTGAGTGAAGGGTATGTTCCTACTTTGGGTGTTTCCGATATTTTTGTGAGGGACAGGGCACTAGTGAAGGTGGGTTGGCTGGAGGATAGCTCAGGCGCACAGGCCCTGGGGAGCTCCAGGTCAGCCTGTGCTGCACTGTGGTACAGAGGGCGGCAGGGGCAGCACGGGCTGGGTCAGGACAGTGGGGACCAGGCAGCCCATGCCAGGCCTATGTGCATCTCTGAGCCTCTCCTAGGGCTGAATCCTGGCCTAGGAATGAGAGAGAGTATCTACATAGACGAAGAGATTCTGTTCCTATCAGTATTGTCAGGAGCCATGTTCCAGACCTCTGGATTTTAAGTTGATACTGAGCTGAGCTGCTCTCCTTTAGTGGGTCCTTAAGCAGAAGGTCCCTGGCTTCAGCAGGAAGGAAATATCATACCTGGAGTCACCTTCCCTTTTATTCTCTAGTTTGAAGCCAAAAAGGAAATGACCCTTTAGGGTCCTGGGTGGCTGAGGGGACCAATACCTACGGCTTCTGACCACTAAGGCAGAACCCTTGCCCTCTCTTAGGGGCACTTTTCTGAGGAACCTGAAGACAGGATGGGAGGTATTTTTGGAGGCTGGAGTATCTTCACCGGTGCTGGGCAGAGGTTTGACTAGCCTACCCTACTCCCAGCTAAGGTATGGAGTGAGGTCTTATCTACAGAGGGCACTGCTGTCCCCAAGGTGACCACAGTGATCGATACCTCTAGGAGTCAGTGATCCACCTACAAGGCATTGGTCCTGTTTGTTAAACCTGCAAAGCCACTTTTATTCTGCAGAATCTCCTTGGTTTGGGTTGTTGGTCCTTTTGGGTGTAGCTCTGTAAATATTCTTAAATGTTTCACTGTGCTGACTTCACCTTACCCCACCTTGATCATGAATTGCCCAGAGTAGCAGCCGTGGTTTCTGCTTGTTTGGACACACCCTGGGCCTCCATACCTATGTGCCACGTGGCCTCTGCTCGGCGCATGGCGCTGAAGCTCGGCTTGCTGCTTTGGGGTGGGGGTGGGGGCTTCCAGGCTCCAGGACCTAAGAGTGGAGGGAGGGATGTGGAGGTGGAGAAGGGAAAGGGAAATCAGGAGGAGTCTCTGAGAGAAGCGTAGAAGGAAGGCATCGAGGGCATCGGGCTCACCAGCATCATCTGAGGAGCGTCGTTTCTGCCAGGCCTGGGTGCTGTCCTCTGGGTCAGGACCTGTGCCCTGGAGCAGGAGGGAGTCAGCTGCAACAGGAGCATTGCTCGGGGGGCTGCAGCTGATAGAGGGCTTCCACTGTATAATCTCATGTCTTCTCATGTTGCCAGTTCTTAGATATCTGGACCATGTTTCCCAAAGAGTGATATCCATACCACGGGGGGCACAAGACAGTTTACACAATGAATCTACTGCTTTCATGAAAGTTATGTGTTTATTTTATGTGTAGTTGACACATGGAAAAAGCCTAAGAACTTAAAGATGATTACACTTAGGTTCAGACTAGGCAAAAAGGTGAGTTGCTCTAAGTAAAAAAAAATTAGGTAAATAATAATTCAAGTGGAGCATGGATAAGATAAAAATCCTCACAGGTTGTAACACGACCTTGAGGTTGAGGAATACAGCTCTGGAGGAAAGAGCCTTTACGACCCTTCTGGACTCCCTCACAGTGTGCGGTAGGCCAGAACGGCAGCCAGCACCCTCTAAGGCCAAAGAACCTTCTTTCTCACTGAGCCAGCAGGAATGAGGAAGTGGGGGAGGAGCCCACAGGACCCCAGTTTGCTGCCCCAGGAGCCCCTCACCTCTCGTTTCCCGTCGAAGCTCCAACCCTTGGCTCTTCCTAATCCTGGCAGGGCAACACCATGTACCGTTGGCTGCTGTGCCGTCCCAGGGGCTGTGCCCCCCTCTCCTGCCTCTGATCCCTCAGTGCCCTGGAACAAGGTTTCCTATTTACAAGCCGTCCATGACGGAAAGGGGCTCCACAGGCAGCAGGGGAGCTGTGCGGGGCTCCTCTGTCCCACCAAGCTCCCATCCCAAGGGACGGGGACGTCCTGCCCACACGCTGAGAGGACTTCTGCCAATGCTCCTCCCAGCATGCTCCGGACCACCAGATCCGAGTCTACTCTCAAGGAGAGGGAAGCCAATGAGATGAACACTATTCCCCAGAACTCCCTTTAGGTGAAGGCTGGGCTGGGGAATGGGCCACATCTAGGACAGGAGAAGGAGGACACAGCACTCCCTGTCTCACTTACCATCTTCCTGCGGAAGGAAGGCCCCCGGCCACCCCCAAATCCAGGCAGGAGGCTGCTCTCCTCCTCTGGGCTCCAGCAAGGAGAAGAGTTATTGCTGAGGCTTGGGGGTTCCGGGCTGGGAGGGCTCTCCTGAGTCGGGGGTGGGGGTGGGGGTGGAGGGAGGAGGAGTCCAGTGGTGGGTGACCCTGGTCCCCTGTCCCCCTTGAAGCTCCGGGGACGGCGAAAGTGAAACAGTCCTCGGCGCCTCTTCTTCTGGAGCGGAGGCAGTGGTGGTTCTGAGAGGCCTGGCCGCACGGTCCTCAGCGTTCGGGGGTAGCTGAGCAGAGTTGGGGTAAGTCAGAAACAAGTGCCAGATACAGCCCAGAGTGGTGCCATTATTGGCCTGCCCTGGCTGTCCAAAATGCCCCCTTCCCTCTGGTCTGGTCTCCTGCTATGCTGTGTCCCCTTCTATTTTATTTTCGGGGAGATGGTGCCTTCAACTTCTTGGTTACAACCTCCAGCAAGCAGCCTCTCTCTAAAGTCAACTCTGTCCTCCCAGACACCCCTGGCCCCCAAGTCCTTCCCAAAGCTCCTCCAAGTGACCCAGCTCCTTGACAGGCCCTGGACAGAATGACAGTGCTAAGGCTTCAGCAAAAAAAAGGTGAGTTGATTTGAGTAAAAGTATTATGTGACAGGAATTACTCTCTTCAGGGACTCACACCCCGTGCTGTCCTGTCCCACCATCCTTTGCAGTCACCCTGAGGAGATTCGGAGGCTGTAAGAGCTAAAAGATGGGCAAGGAAGGGTGAGAATGTCCCAGAGAGGCTGGCTGGGGGGACTTGCTGGAGAGACTTGCACAGGAGCTGGGAGGACGGGGCGCATTTGCAGCCGTGGGGCCTGCTGAACGTGGGAGTGTGTTTAGGCGTCACACCTGGAACTTTCATCCATGACCCTCCGGCTGAAGAAGTCCTCCAGCCCCTCATCCAGGCAGCCAGCCATCCCATTCTCCTGGCGCGTCCCAGGTACTGGTCCCTGCTGGGAGGAAAGGCCCTGTGAGGTATCGCATGTGGCTCAGGAGCCCCACTTCCTGTCCACTCAGGGACTGCCCCTTTGGAATTAGCCCATGGAAATGTAGACTTCAGTTAACCTGGGCATCTCCTAAGCCTGGTGGCTCTTGGATTTATATCCTTCATCAAAATGAGAATGTCCCTGCCTGGCAGACAAAGATTTTTTTCTCTTTCTGAGAGGGGGTCTCTCTAGGTATGTCTGTTGCTGGTCCTAAATTCATGGGTTCAAGTTATTCTCCTGGCTTGGCCTCCTGAATAGCTGATACCATAGGTGTGTGCCACCAAGCCTGGTTAGACAGACATTTCACGTCTGTAATAAGGTATAGCTTTCCTCCAAACTGGATGATCCCTCAACTCTTTTATAATTTTCCCAGACTCTTGTCCCAATACCCAAAGCTAGTGTCTCTGCCACCTGGGTCCTAAAGATAGAGCCCCTCGCTCTGGCACTGCTAAGGAAAGTCAGTCCTCTTGCGAGGCCACTGGGACTCACGCTGGGCCGGCCAGGTCCCGGAGGGGTGGTCCTGGGGGGCCGGGGCCTCCCTTGTGTTTGATGTCTCAGTTTGTAGCCATGTGTGGGCAGCTCAGATAGACCTTCCCAGGAGCCGCTAGCTGTGGGCTGGCTGCCCCCAAGTCCTGAGAACCAGCCAGGGGGGATCCCCAGGCTCCCCAGTTGGCTTTCCATGTCCTGAGGACTCCCACCTGTAGGCACAGCACCAGTAAAGGAACTAGCATCAGGGACAAGGAGGGAGAGGATGAGAGGTAGGGACAAAAGAAAGGGGAAAAGGCCTGGGGAAGGGCGGGGAGCCTGGCAGACTTTTGAACAGAGGGTGTGGGACTCACTGATGAAGGCGGATACTGGGCGGATCTTACGGCAGCGTTTCTGCTTTTTGATGGCCATGGTGTCCTGAGGAATAAAGACAAAGGGCAGGTCAGGCCTCAAGTCCTAGATCCTTACCTGAAGCCTTCCTCTGCTCACACAGCCCTTCTTAGAGTCCATCCTGTCTCTTTCTCCTCAGGTGGCTCAGACATTGGGGTGAGGAAGAGGCTGCTCAGCAGGCATGGCAAGCTGGAATGCAGGCCAGGGCGGTGGTAGGCAGGGGGAGCAGGTGCAGGTGCCAGGCCAGACCCAGGTTAAGGAGGGCAGAGGAGGGGTGGGGGGCTCACAATATTGGTCCCAAGTTCGTCATCTGTGGTCTCCTCATGGTCGTGGTTCCTGCCTCGGCCTCGAGAGGACAGATCCTGCCCTTGGCCTGGGCCTCCTTGTGGATCTGACAGTGTCCTTAGCTGGGTCAGGTGGCGTGCCTGGGGAGAGAGGGAACAGGACCTCAGGGGAGCTGCCCACCTCCCAGAGTCTGGAGGGAGGGCCTGGCCCAGTTCGGACTCACCAGGCTCTTGTGGGAGTGGTACAGCTCCTGAAGGATCTCGTCCACTATGGAGTTGGTCAAGTAGGTGACAACCGAGAGCTTCACCTCACTGTGGGCACAGGGGAGACTACTTAGCCTGGCCCTGCCTGGCTGCTGCATTTCAGCACCTCTGGATGCCTAGAGAATGGGCCAGCTGACTCGGCTGCCCCGTCCCAACACGGCTCCTGTAGGAGGCACTCAGGGCCCCAAACTCATGCCTCATTGCACCCACTGACCTCCCCAGCCCCTGTATGTATGGGCTGAGAGAACTGAAGCAGGAGGAGGCCCCAGGGTCCAAGGCTGGATGCTGAGCAAACTGTGCTGGTTGCTAATGTCAAAGCAGAAACCAGCACCTCTCACATCTGGCTACTTCACAAGTCTGCAGACTCATTTCCTTTGCTTTGGCAAGTGGTAGCACCCTGACCCAGAAGGAAAAGAGGCTGGGCTCAGTGAAGACTGACAGGAGCGGGGTTCCCTACACACTTGTATCACATCACTTCTCTTCACCAAGTCTCTGAGGAGGTTGTGTTTCACTCTCAGAGGCAGTTCCTGGTGTATGTGTGTGAGTTTGTGTGTGTACACCTGTTTGTACACCACCCTTGCTCCTGCACCCTAGGTCGGCTCTCAGATTTCTAGGGCAAAGACTAGTAAGACCCTGAACAGCAAGCTGCACTCAGTTAAAGATTTATCCCTTGTAATGGAGATTTTCCATTTATAATTCATTGCTGATAGTTCCCAAGTCCCTAAGTGCTCTGGGCCAAATCCAGACCCCCCCGCCTCCCCCCTGCCCCCAGTCCTCCCTCTGCCTCTCACTCCAGCTTGTTCTGAATGTCCTGTCCTGCTTGCTCCAGCAGCGCCCCTCGGATGAAGTTCCGGGGCACGGTGACACGCTCTGCCACATTGCTCAGCATCTTGTTGTGCCCCTCGGCCACCCGCATGGCCACTGGGCATAACTCCTGCGTTAGGCTGACCATGGACTCCAGGATCACCTAGTGAAGGGAAAGGAGGCCAAGGCCCCAAGGGGACCAGGTCAGGGATGGCATCGCAGGGGGAGAGACTTTAGCCAATCTGTTATAGTCCTTGCAGTGAGACAGAGAGACCTGGCTAAGGCCACCCTGCTGTGTCTGAGCTGTGGACACCCAGGCTTCCCCATTTATGGCTCGGCCATGGACACCTAGGCTTCCCCATTTATGTATCTTATAATACAGATAGGGGAGAGCACAGGGAAGGGACAGGTAGGAGTTCAGGGTCCAAGTAAGAGCTAGTGGAAAAAAATACCCAAGGCTCATATTCTGGTGTCTTGGCACAGGGGAACTATGATGGTCTGGAATCTGCATTTCCTTCTTGTGCTCCAGTAACTTCCCCACACTGATATCAGCTCTTAGCTTAGGGCTCTGGTGAACCCTGGGCTCCCATATAGCTACCTCTTGCCAGGACTTGCCTGTAGCTCCTTGTCCACAGCCTTTGACACTTCACTGGCCACTGACTCCAGCCTCTGCCGCACAGGTCCATCACTGGCCAGCACATGGCCCAGCTCATAGAGGCTGGGAAACAGCTGGGGAAGGAGGCAGTAAAGTTCAGAGGCTGGAATCAGGCTTTAGGAGATCTTTGGGGGCCTGGGCTGGCAGGACAGAGGCACTGGGCAGTGCCTGGACCGCCTGGGTTAGCATGCGAGGGCAGTGCGAGGACTCACCGCCCGGGAGTTCTTGGCATCCTTGATGAGGTCTCGAGCATAGAGAAGTTCATCCTGCACTGGCTCCAAGGGGCACAGCCTCAGGGCGCGCACCTCCTCTTGCACCCTTCCGCACAGCCGCTGCAGCATCTGGATGAGGGGCAGGAGGGTCAGGCGTCCCAGATGGGGCCTCTGGGTACCCCAGGTGCCCTGATGGTGGTGGTAGTAATGTCTTTGGGCAGCCTGGTCTCTCCTGGTGTGCCCTTCTGGGCCGCCCAGTTTCACTCCCCAAGTGCTGTGCGTCCCATGTCTAGGGGATACCTGCTGTTTGTCTAACAAGTGTAAAGGCCCACATTCCGGGTCTCCTGTCTCTGCTCTCCCACTTGCTTAGCCCTGTTCAGGGGTCATGTGATATCTCCTCACACCCCCACCCTGTGTGCTCCACACACTGCTCCTGTGCCCTGCGAGTTCCACGCATGCCCCTCATGTCCTGGAGGGAAACGTTTACTTGCTCGGCGCTGCTGGTCACCAGGCCCTGCTGCAGCCTGAATGCCTGCTCCTGCGGGCAGGTTTGGGAGTGGTTGTTCCTCACCAGGCACCACTGGATCTGGAGAGGAGCGAGGGGGCAGGGTCAGGATAGGGACTGGGCTGCTCCCTGCTCTCCCTCTGCCCCCTTGCTGTCCCAGCCCACTCGGCACAGCCCCCCACACCTTCTGCCAGACGTCCTCCGTGCGCTCAGGAGCACTTCGGTAGGCTTGGGAGATGTCGCTCACGGGGAAGGACATGAAGCGCAGTGTGTGGTTGCTGTGGGACACAGCAGCACAGCAGGATGGGGAGTACCTAGTGATGAGGGCCTGGCTCCCCACACCCAGTCCTTGCTCATCACGCCCTCTTCCAGGGCCATTCCCCAACCCTTCTCCCCGACTGGGATTCACTTTTTGGTTATTTTGAGGCAGGGTCTTGCTGTGTAGATCAAGTAGGCCTTGAACTCACTATGTAGTCCAAACTGACCTTGAACTCATCGTGATCCTCCTGCCTTAGCTTTCTGAGTGCTGGGATTATAAGCATACACCACCACACTCCGGCCCTTCCTCATATTTGTGTGTGAATGGGTCAAGGAGATTGGGGTACGGGTAGAGTAGCTCACACCAGGACCTGGTGCAGGGTGGGTGGGTTTGAATCAGGGTAGGGCCTTGGTCTGCTCACCTCTCCAGGGCTCTTGCGATGTCCAGGAAGCCCAGGGCAGATGTATTGTTCCGATCCCACAGGATAGTTCTAGGGAAAAGGTGAACTTCAGTTTGTCACTCCTCTTTCTGGGTCCCTTCATGCGCCAGGGAAGGAGCCTTCTCTGAGGCCTCCCTTCTTTCCTGAGGCCAACTCGGAGCCAGTTCGGGGACTGGCTATCTTCTACAGGATGGGGGCATGGGGCAGAGGGCCCAAGTGTTGGCATCACCTGAGGGAGGAGTTTATCTGCAAGGCCTTAGACAGCATCTTGGCCCCAATGTCTTCCATCCCGTTGCCACTCAGATCCACCTTGGCTAGGCAGGTGTTGCTGCCAAGGGCATTGATGAGGATGCTGGTTCGAAGCTTCAGCCGGGAGTCTGCCACCGACAGTGACTGCAGGGACTGAGTGGCAAGTGGGGGTTGGGTCCAGTCCCTGCAGCCCCTGTCACTGCAGGTCCCCTCCTAGGGCTGGTCACTCACACAGTCCTCTTCCTGGATCAGCTGCACCAGCTTGTGTAGGATCTCCTCCAGCATCCTGTGGGGAGGTGGGGCTCAGAGCAGGAGGGGAGGGGGCCGGAGTCATGCTATTGAAGGAGAGAGGTGACCAGAGATAACAAAGCAAGCTGAGGACACGCGGATGATGGGATGTGGGTCTTGGGTGTGGTGGTGGGGGGCTCACTTGGCCTTGACATTGAAGTTCTTGCCCAGGAACAGGTGCTTGAGGGACTTGTTCTTGCCAAGCGCAGGCACCAGTGTCAGGAGGTCTGAGTCGAATCCTAGTCAGAGGGTGAGAGAGGCCTGGCTTTGAAGCCTGAGGCCTACCAGTGTCTCCCAGTGCTTCTCCCTGCTCAAGAAGGTACCTACTCACCATTGTCAGACAGGTCAAGGCTGCCCACACATGTGACAGATCCCAGTTGCTCTTGCAAGGCCTGGGCTCCTGCTGAGCGGAGCTGGAGATGGGATAAGGCAAGAAAGACAGGGTTCAGGGTGGCAACAGGCACTTTTAATCCTTAGAGACCAGAGCATTCATCTCCAGACTCATGGGCGTAAAATCAGGGAGACCCCTTCCCCACATCCCATGCTTCCTAGGACCGCCCCCCTTTCCCTCAGCCAAAAAGGCTGCCACTATGACAGCCTGCTCCTGCCCTCTGGTGGGAAAGCCTGGTATTTCCCACCCAAAGCTTCAGGGGCGCAGCTACTAGATGAGAAAATGAATGCATTCTGGAAGAAAGGCCTGCGACCACAGGCTGAGAGGGAAAGCAGAGGTGTGAGCAGGGCAGGAGCGCAGTGCACTAAATGCAGAGGTGAGATGCAACTGGGGTTTGACTTAGGCTGGAAAAATGAATGCTGGGGTGGCGGTGAGGGGCAGGTAGCTGGCTGGGGAGACTGAGGGCTCACCTCACAGCTGCTGAGGTCCAGGTGCAGATCGCTGAGGTGGCTATTGAGGGAGAGGCCCTGCAACAGTGCCCTGTGGGAGGATGGTCATAGGCCCACCTTCACTCTTCCCGACACCCCATGGCTCCCTTGGATACCCCCAACCCTGCACCCACCCGACCTGAGGGCCTCCAGGGGCAGCTTTGTGGCCGACAGGTTGACGTGGCTAAGTGTGTAGGCGCTGCTGAAGAACTGCTTGAAGGCCGGTGGGGCCTCCCGGCCCTTCCTGTGGAGATTCCCAGGATCAGCAAAGGAGGGGACCGGCCGCAGCTTGCCCCAACCCTTCCTGTCCCTCCTGGCCCAACCTGTGGGTGCAGCTGTTGCGAGCCAGGTTGAGGTAGGTGAGGTGGGAGCAGCAGCCATGGAGCAGGGCACCCAGAAGCTGTGGGGAGAGTTACGTGGGCTCAGAAGGGCTGGGAGCACGGGGTTGGGGTGGGGGCAAGGACTCTCTCTGTTTTCCCTTCAAGATCCAGGCTCCTGCTTCTCTCTGTGAGCTCTTTCTTTAAGCTTCTCCAGCCACCTTTTCACCAGGAGTGAGGACTGAGCCCAAGGACTTTGCACTGAGCTACATTCCCTGGCCTTTTCTTTACTACTTTTATTTTGAGGCAGGATCTCAATAAGTTTCCCGATCCAGGCTCAGACTTGGGGTTCTTCTGTCTCTGCCCTCAAGGGGGCTGGGATTACAGCCATGCACTGCCACACTTGGCCTCAAGGGCTCTGTTTTCTGCTCCATGGAAAGCGGCCCTGTTCCCTGCCTGGCTGCCATGGTGTGGAAAGACAGGCAGTGGGTGTGCAAGGCAGGCCACTTCTGGCTCCCAGGGTGCCCTGGCAAGTGAGGGGACTCATCCTTCCCCACTAGTGCGGAAGCCCTAAGCCAGGGTGCACAATGAGCAAGGGAGAGGGGTGGCACTTGGCACAGCCGTGGGACCTGGATAAAGGCACACAGGCATGAGCTACAGCTGACACTGACGGCACCCCGGCAGCTCTGCCCACCCCTGTATTCAAGGAGAGACAGGCATCGCCCTGGCCTCCCCACATCTCTTCTGTCCGATCCCCGCATCACCAGCTCCTCACCAGGTCGACAGTGCAGTCGGTCCCTGACAGGTCCAGGTGTACCAGGGCATTGGGCTGGGCCAGGAAACTGTAGAGGGCCTGGGGAAGAGAGGACGGAGAGACTGCAGGGGAGAGGCGGAAGAGTCTCTCCCACCCAGGGGCCACAGAGCTGTGGACTCTCAGTCCTTCCCTGGGGCTACGAGGCCACATTCCACACTTACACTGGCCTCGTCTGTGGCGAGCAGCCCAGGGTTCTTGCTCAGGTCCAGGTACTGAAGGGAGCTGGCAAAGGCAGGGTTGGCCCCGAAGGTCTGGCCCAGCGCCTGGAGCCCTGAGCACAGCGGGCACTGGGCTGGGTTGGCCCCCATCCCCACCTTTCCCTCTCCACATACAACTCTTCCCTGCTCCCAAGATGCTATTCCCTTCCCACCCTTGATCCCCGGGGTGGCGTGTGAGGAGCGTGGAGCGTGGTTGGGGCTCAGCGTCACAGGCAGCACTGGGGGAAGGCTGAGGTCAGAGGTCAGGGGTCCTGGTGTGAGTACCTCGTGGGGAAATGGCAGTCTTGGCCAGGCACAGCTTGGTGAGGCCCGTGGGGAAGCAGAGGAGCTGCTGGCTCAGACTGAGGAAACCTGGGGAGTAGAGAGACAATGGGCCCGGTGAGAGGCTGGGCAGTCGGTGCAGGTGGCAGAGAGTCAGACGGGGCTCACGTGGGGTGCAGGCCTGGGGTCAAGGGTGGAGGTGCAGGGCCGGGGGCTGCCATCAGGCTGTAGAGGCCCTGTCAGACTTGGGCTGGGCTCTGGGCCAGGACGGGGTCTGCATTGTGGAGGGAATGAGATTCAGGGCTGGGGCTCACCCTTGTCCTCGATGGGGTTGTGGGACAGAGTGAGGGCATGCAGCACACAGCTCCCGTTCTCCCCAAACACCCCGGCCAGCTTCTGGACAAAGTCCCTTCAGGGAAGGGGAGGAAGGATTTGTCCTGAGCTGAGCCCCGTGTCCCAGCCCCTGGGTTTCCCTCCTCCTCTACCTGCTTGCCTGGCTGGGGCTGCAATGGTCAGAGCAGGGGCTGCCTCGAAGGGGCAGCTTGGGGCTTGCCAGGGACCTTGTCACCCCTGGAGTACCTGGGGCATTCTATACCCAGGAACTACACTGAGACAAAGCCCAGTTTTGTGTCTTCACGACTAGAGAGGCCACCTTGCTAGGTAGTTGATAGGAAGGGGCCCAGGGCATGGAGTGTGTTGGAGAAAGCCGTGTGTGCACCCTGGGCCTCAGGAGGTGGAGTCTGAGTCCCAGCTTGACTGCTGGGTTGGTGTGTGCCTGCCTTGGGCCTCAGACCCCTTTCTGAAGATAGGAGCCACATGAGACAGTTCAAGGACCATATCATGCTCTGAGGTTTCGGGACCCTAAAACTACATAATGGGGGCATTGCTGGCTACAGAGGAGGCTGGCCTCACGTCTTAAGCCCAGCGTTGTCCAGCACCAGCTCTTCAAGGCTCCCCGACTTGCTCAAGGTATGTAGCACCTGTTCTAGCACTTCTGAGCCCTGAGGATAGAAAGGTCCTGAGATCAGGAGCCAGGAGGACACTGCCCTCCCCTCCCCCAGCCCTTCCTAATTCCTACCAGCCGCAGGTCTTTGCAGTAGAGTTTGGTGAACCACTGGTTGTAGGCCAGGGCTGCCACCATTAAGGCCAAGTCTCTGTGGGGACATTGAAGGGACAGGAAGTGGTAAGCAGGTGGCTGTGACAGGAACGAGGAGGGCGGGATGGGGTCGCAGGCTGGGGAAACCTAGATGGGAGATGGCAGTGGGGGAGAGGGAGATAGACAGGAGCTGTGGTGGACAGGAAGAGGGATCCTGGGTAGGGTTGGAGTTGGGAATGTGGGGGGCTGTCTGCCCCATCTACTTGCCGGCTCTCCAGGTGGCTGAAATCCAAAAGATTGAACTCGCGGTTATCCTCGGCATGGTAGATGGTGTCCACATCCTTGGAGAAGTGGAACTGGCTCACACCCGCTCCCCAGCCCTCCTCTCCTCCTCCCTCTGGATGCCACCCGTTCACGACCGGGCCCCAGTCCCACACACCCATTGCACTTCCTCACGGCAGTGGAGCCCATTGTAGTCACACAGGGCAGCGTAGGTCTCAGAGAAGCCACCTGTGGGTGAGAGACAGACTGGCGTCATGAATGGTAAGAGGATGAGAGGAGGCTTGGGGTTCAAGGAACAGTCAAGGTCACTGAAGGTGCTAGTGTCCAAGTTCCTGCTGCTCCATGAACTTCCTGAGGCCGGGGGGGGGGGTGGCTGGAAAGTCACTTAGTGCAGCCAACGGCCTCTCGGGCAAAACCGCATGCTCTGGACACAGGACAAGGTGGCCTCGTCTGTCCTACAAGTGCTGTCTTCCCCTGCTCACCACACACACTGTGAGTGGTAGATGTGGAAGTCTCAGAGTTGGGAGATGTGTCTCGGGGTCCCTCCGGGGTGTCTGCATTTCCACGCCGGATCAAACACCTGGAAGGTGAACAAATCATCCCAGAAAAAGTTTCTCAGTTCTTCTGAATTACAGCTTCTGAGTCTCCAGGAAAAAGCAGACGGGGACATGTGCACTCTTGTGTCCCAGAAGCACAGGACCAAGAAAAGAGAAGTGTCCTTGTTCAGTCCCTCGAGGGACCCTCGTTCCCACTCACCCGGGGCCAGGGCAGACCTTGGAGAGGGCAGAGCTCACGTGCCGTGTCACCTGGTCCACACTCTCAGCGGATGGCAGCCGCATGCTCACCACGCCTCGCTCAGTCTCCACCAGGATCTGGGGACAGGGAGTGGGCAGCCTCAGACACGGACTCCCCTCTCCAGGTCCCTGACAGCAGGCTGAGTCTGGCTGGTGCCCACCTGGTTCTGACTGAGGGTGTTAAAGGCTCGGATCTCCAGGACATTGAAGGAGCTCTCCACCTGGACAGACAGGGATGCCCAGCTCTCGGTAAGGGCCTGGTTGCCAGGCATGGGAGGGAGCATGCCAGGTGTTTTTTACTCCTCTCCCTAACTCACCTTGGCAGGGACCTTAAGGGGGAAGAGGTGGAGGCGCCAGGAGGTCAAGGCCTGCAGAGAAGAGCACGAGTGGTTCATGGCAGCTGCCTGGGCACTGGTGCCCTTGCCCTCCTTAGCCAGCTCAGCTCTGCTCTGGGGGAACCCCCTCTCCTGCCCTACCAAGGCTCCTGAACAAAACCCAGCCCACCCCCCCATCTCCTCAACCCCTCCCCTCTTCCCTCCTGTCTCCTTCCCTCCCCCCAGGACCAAGGCCCTCACCAGCACTCTGTCCTCAAACTTCTTGGGTTTTGTCTCTAGCTTCACTCGATGCTGTTGGAGCACAGCTCCCTGGCTGAGGCACCTCCGGATACTGTCTGCAGGCGGGTGGGGCGAGCTCAGAGCTCCCCTTACCTGGCCACCCACCTCCCAGGGTTCTCCAGAGAGGCAGAGGTAGGGCCAGGACAGGGAAACAGGGACAGAGCATGGGACAGAGGCTTTTCCTTCTTCAGTAACTTTTCCTGGGAGAAACCAAGTCGTGTGTGTTGAAAACTCTGGCTCCTGGTGTCCCTAAGTCAGGGGACAGTTGTGGAGTGACAGTGTTTGTGGGAGGGTGAGTCTCACACTTCTGAGGGTGTGAGGGTGTTTCTAACCCAGTACATCAAAACACACACGGTGAGTCAGTGTGTGGGGATGTGGGGGAGCCCCTGGCGGTGCTGCGTGGTCTGGACGTGAGGCTGTCTTTACTATGGCTATGCACATACTTCTGATGACGCCAGTGTGGCACTGGAGGGGACAGAGAAGTGTGAATGAGTATGCTGGCTTGCAGCTGTGAAAGGGGCACAGCGCCAGACTGGGGGTGAGGGGAAGGATTTAGTGTATAAATGAGCCCCAAACCCATCTGCTGGCCACACGTCCAGAGAGCCGTAGTGTGGACATGTGCGATGGGGTGCAGCCTCTGAAAGACGTGTGTACAAACACCTCACGACTGTGCTCCTGTGCGTGTGCAGGTGTGAGGAATCTCCACAGCGCATCTCAGCTCTGGTACCCTTGAGCGTCCTGGTCTGTGCGTGGGCTGGCCTGTGCTCCTGGCTGGGGGTCAGGGCTGTGCTGGCCGGCCTTGCTTCGCTCTGAGTGTGAGCTCAGCGGGCGCCAGAGGCCTTGAGGTGTGGGTGGTGGGTGCTGAGGAGGGGGCAGGCTGCGACTGCAGAGAGTGAGCCGCAGAGACCTTGCTCTGGGTTTGTGCTCCACCCCAGGCTTCTTCTCACTCCCTCCTCGGGCCCCCTGGCCCCGGCGCTGCCCGACTCCTAGGAGCATCCCTGGGGCCAGTTCCGGGGCGGGGCGGGGCGGAGAGGAGGGAGGGTACCGAGATCGGCCGCGGTCAGGACCTCCGCGGCTCCCATCGCCTGGCCCCGCCCGGAGGGGGTGGGGGAAGCGGGGACTCCGGAGGGGCGACCCGACGCCTGGCCGAGGGGTGGGTCAGGAGCGCTGACGGCCGCCCGGGGCGACGCGGAGCTGCACCTGTCACCGGAGAGCGGGACGGGCGGTGCCTGGGCACGGAGGTCCTGATAGGGTGAGGAGAGCAGCGGAGTGTGCCCGGGGACGGCGACGCCGCGCTGGGGCGAATGGGGCAGGGGCTGCCTGGAAGCGAGGACGCACGAAGGGGCGCAGGCGCCGGGCGGGGGTCACCGCGGCAGGAAAACGCTGGGTCTGGGGCGCTCCCGGACTTGCGTCCCGGGACCGAGGCGACCTCGTACCTTGCAGCTCCCTGGTGAGCTCCATGCTGGCCTTGGCCATGGTGGCCGCTGCTGCTTCTGCAGAGGAGCCGCCGCCGCCGCCGCCGCCGGAGAGCCGCGGCACATGCTAGTCCGGCTCCGGCAGGGCCCGGCGCTGCGCGCTGCAGCCGCCGCCGAGCCCGCGCCTGTCAGGGGCGGCTGTGCGAGCGCTCCTCCCCCGCCCGGGAGCGCCGGGCCTCGCGCCCCGCCCGGAGATGCGGGACGGAGCATGCGCGCCGGCCGCGTTGCCGAGCCGCCCGGGACCCGCGCGCTCGCACAGACCCCTCCCGCGGGTGGCCTCGTGAGCGGCGCGGTGCGTCGCGTGGTGTCCCCGCTGTCTCCAGGGCGCAGGGCAGCATTCCCGCTTTCTGTGTCACCTACTCCTCTCAGGCACCCAAGGTGGAACTCCCCCACTTTCTTTGTTGATGGGTCTGGCACCCCCGCACCCTCCCCCTCGGTCATCTTGTAGGGCCAGCCCCTTAGGACCCGTCCAGCTCGTCCTTGGTAACCCTGGAGAGAGAATTCCGAACCACGGCGATGCCAGGAGAGGACCTGGCTGGATCTAAAGGAGTTCGCCCTTCCCTGTTTGTCCACCCAGCCTCGGGGATCTCCGCGGCGTCCTTGGCACCCGTCCCTGGGGATGTGAGGCTGAGAGTAGCACCCGGGAGTTCCCGAGCCATCTCCTCCCGGCTGGCAGCTCTGCACACACCTCCGCCCCTGAGCTCAAACTCAGGTCCGGGATTCGGAGATGCAGCCTGCCCAGACTTCTCTCTGCTCAGTTGGCATACTTCAGCACCCCACACTGAGAAATGAACAGTTCAAAGCAAGGCGATCTTCTGCATTTTATTTGCACTTCATTAGCAAGCTGTTAATTTCCAGGCCTGCTTCTTCCACTCCAGGTTCTCTCCCATCTCCCCTCAAATTTCCCAGGGACCTAGGAAAAAAAATTCGTTGGTCTTTGCTAACCAAGGTAGACGCAGGCTTCTCAGCAGGCTTGCGCTGTAGTCTCAAGTCTTTTCTCCGAGGCCACAGCAACACTGAGAACCTCCATGAGACCCTCTTGTGATGGCAGGGAAGGGCTGCACCTTATCGCAGGGCAGAACTGATTTGGAGCGGTGAGTGATGTGATAGGCAGAGATGGGAAAGGCCACCAACCGCCGGCGGGCCTGCTCCTCAGAGGCGAGATGGAGCTCCTCCCCCTACCACTACAGTCTCCCCTGTGATGTAGCTGGCGTCTTCAGAGCACATAAAAGACACGATGCCTGCACAGTCCTCTGGTTCGCCGAGCCTGAAGGGAGGGTGAGGGAAACAAGGAAAGGAGTAAAAATCGAATGAGCAAGGCCCTATCACCTGGCCCAATGCAACTTGCTTATCCAAGAATTATTCCATGATTCTTCAGCAACAGTCTAGGAGCTTTTTGCTTACCATGAGAATAAATTGTTATAATTTAGTGTAAGCATAAATACTGTATTCTGCAAAAACCATTACAATTATACTCAAATAATCTATAGAGACACTCTGCTTTGTAGAGAGCTCAGAACACCCAGTTCTAAAGTTTTATTAATAAAATGGTGAGCGATTATTTCCTCCTTCACAAGAACTGGTTTCATACGTATACATACTATTCAAGTGTCAGAGTCTGTGACAGTAAAAAAAAGATGTTTAAAATGATTCCTTTAGTACAGGTTCAATAGAGACAGCTTCTTCAGGGATTTATTTGTTTTGTAAGAATGTGCTAATTCTCATTGTATCTGTGATTCTATAGTGAGGAACACTTGGAGTGACTGCTGTAGAATGCGGTGGCGGTAGGTAGAGAGAGTGGCTCAAGTCTAGAAAGCCTAGATTAGTGTGTACCAATTGAGCTGTAGATTGCTGTCATTTGGATGTGAGAGGCTTAACAAAAAGAAAAAAAAGATGCGCAGGTTCCTCCTTGGACCAAATGAAAAAGACTCTTTGTTCTGGGGTCTGAACAACTGCAGTTTGGAAAGCTCCCCGTGTGATTCCAAGGTGTATCCAGCTGTGCGATGAGGGGGCTGAGTGCTCTTCGATGCTCTAGATGACTGGACTTATTAATGAGCTGCGTACCAGGTCTGCAGCTCACGGCTGCTGGCAGAATGGCGTTGGGAGGACTTGTGTTTGGGATGTCTGGACCTTAATAAAGAGGTAGGCACTGCTGGCAGTTGTCCTTGAGGGGTCAAGATGGACAAGACAGACAGGAGGCAGATAAAGGAAAGAGAGCTCAGCAAAGGTGTCTGAACTATTGAGCCAGTCCACTGGGAAAAAGAATAATTTCCTTATGCCAAAGGAATGTGGAGTTTAGTAAAGCTCTTCATTCTTTCCATCTGGGTTGTAGGATCATTAGTGTGAGTTTTGGACACATGACTGTTTATTAAAAGTGAGCTAACTAAAAAAGCATAGTTTTGGTTTTGGTTTGATTCTTTGTTTCCACAGATGCCCAGAGGTTAAAGGTAGACAGGAAGAGAAGGACAGGGTGAGGAGTGTTTTTAGCTTGACGTCTGTGCTTTTTGTAACTGAAGGAGCCTCCTTGGCTGCCTTTGCAGCAAAGGGTGTTTGAACTTTGAAGCCTGTGAGGCAGGGAAGAGCAAGGTCGTGCTTTCTGTGGAACCAAGTCAGTCAGAGCTGTGGACTAAGTTAGGGATGAGACCTTTCCACCGTAATCTCTCCCAACATCCCGTGACCGCTTACCTTCTAATACGCATGGATTCTTTAATGTTGTCTTCTCTTGCCTTGTCCATCCACAGCTGCAGGAAGAAGGGAAATATCTTTATGTGCAAATCAAAGAAGCCGAGGGGCAGTAAGGGGAGGAAATTGCCCCCACATCAAATGAGAAGGATGGAAAAACTCCTCCTTTCACTCTATTTATCCTTGGCTCCCAGCCCCTCCGCATTGCCCTTCTGTTTCTTTCTTTTAGCCCTGATGAATGATCTAGTCCCGTGTATCTTGCCGAGTCTCCTCAATTCTCCTCCACCTTAGGGGAACAAAACAGTGTGAGAAGAGTCTGGATTCCACAGTCTCTACCCTGCCCCTCAGGAAGGAAGTGTGTGTGGGTCTGGTCTGGGAAGGGTAGCTGGTATGGAGAGAGGATAGAAATGGGTGAAAGCTCAGGGTGCAGGTATTAGGGCTTCCTATCCAAAAAGATGGATGTCCTTCAAAGGGTCCCAGGGGGTTGCAGGCTTTCTTTTCTCACCATACTGCTGAAATTAGTCTTGATAAGTCCAGGTGCCAGACAGTTCACTCGAATGTTCTTCGGAGCTAGCTCCAAGGCCAGGTTCTTGGTAAGGCCCAATAAGGCTGTTTTACTAACATTGTAAGGACCCAGGCCCTGGGGAGAGAAGACTGTGGGTTAGTCTGTTGGTTACCAGGTCACTCTTAGTTCTTATTGATGTCAAGGGCCGTGGCCCATGGGTGTCTCCTTAAAGGGAGGGTTACAGTTAGAGTTCTTGGAGGCAGGCATCTATTTGGTGGGAAGGGGCTTGGCGGTGTGATTCTAAGAGCATGTATTTCTTTGGGCAACTGGAAGGGTGGGAAGATGTGGATGAAGAGTGGGATAGCTATGGCAGACAAAGGATCTTACATTAAATGGAGAGAAGGCTGCTATGGAAGACACAATCACCACAGAGCCACCTCTGAAAAAGAAAGAGAGCTGATCCTCTTTCCACCGGAGACCACGGCCCTCAGCCCCTGTGGGGCCTTGTCTCTCCCAGGCTCCCTCTCATTCTCTGTACCCTCGTTTCTCCATCTCTGGCACCACTTCTTTTGTTATCAGGGCTGTAGCCTTCACATTAATGTCCAGAATCTGGAACAGAGAGAAGGAGAAACAGCTTGAGAAGTGTTGGAAGGGCACAGTGATGAGGAGTCACTTTGTGCTTCTGGGCTCTTTTTGTTAGAGCTGATGGAGACTTTGGGGATCCTTTACCCTGGCAAAGAAGCCAGGGATCAGGGCAAAGCACCTCTCACCAGCTCAGTCAGCTGCATAATGATAATGACACATTGAGTTGAGGAGAGAAACAATGGAACCCGGCTCATCTTTCCTAACCAGGCAGCTATGATGACACCCAGAATGAGCCAAAGTTCTCAGGCCAGCTTTGGACGTAAGCTAGGTTTCCTTGTGTGAACTTAAGAGAGGGAGAGCCTGGAATTGGACCTAGAGTGGGCTGTGCCCTTCACAGTGTGTTCTGCCTTGTGCACCGGCGGTGGTTCAGATACATTACTGGGTTCTGAGCTTAGAAAGCTCTGAAGGCCCTTGGGTCTTCAGGGTGGATGGTTTAGCTGGGGATTTATCAGCAAGTGAAACCACGAGGAAGTTCTTTCTGGGAAAGCTGTGGCATAAGCCAGAATCAAAAGCTCCACATTCCCAATTTAAAACAATTGTTTGACCTTATTTGGATTGTCCTAATGTAAATGGTATTGAGATATTCCCCTCCCGTGTCCCCATGTCAACTTATTCTGAAAAACTTCAGTCTTGGAAAAAATAAAGTTACTGGGGCCAAGGATATAGATCAGTGATGCTGCGCCTGCCTGGAAAGTGCAAAGTCCTGAGTTTGATCTCTGGTACCTCAAAAAAAAAAAAAAGTTGTAATAGAACCCAGATTCATTCATTGTTCACATCTTGCTTCTTTTGCTTTATGTGTCCATACAGTTTTTTAAAAAACTGAATCATTGAAATGAGGTTGCAGACATGACAGTGCTGTCTCTAAATGCCTTAACATATGTGACAAAAACTAAAAACATTATCTTGCACAGTCACAACTCATTATTGGACACAAGAAACTTAATAGTGGTAATAGCAGTTTTCCCCTGTTGTCTGTCTTTTATTTTGCACTGTATTTATAATTTGGATTCTCATATAAGAGAAACTTTGTAATATTTTAGCTTGCGTGTCTGAATTACTTCCCATAAAATTATGGGTCCATTTTCCTACAAATGACTCAAATTTATCCATTTTGATGGCAGAATAGTACATCATCTCACATTTTTTCTTTCTTTTTTTTTTAGACAGGGTTTTGCTTTTGTAGTTCAGGTCGGCCCTGAGCTCAGCCTCAAACTCACAGTGATCCTCCTGCCTCTGCCTACAGAGTGCTAGGATTATAGGAATGAGCCACCACGCCCTGCTCTATGGTATTTGATACTGATTACTGGTGGGCGTGAGTCTCCAAACCCATGGTTGTATGTGGTTGTTGGGGGTCGAATTTGGGCCCTTTCACTTGCAAGAGAGGCACTGGAACCACTGAGCTAAATTCACAGACCAATCTCACATTTTCTTTATCCATTCATTTGTGGATGGACGTATAGACTGCTTCCAAGAATTAATTGTTGTGCGTGTTGCTGCCTTAAACATGGGTATGCATGTATCTCTATAGTATGATATTTCAACTCTTTCAGGAAAATATCCAGAAAAGAAATAGCTGGGTCAAATGGAACTTCTATTTTTAATTTTTTTGAAGGACTTTCCTATTGATATACTTAGTGATTAGACCAGTTTATACTCCCACCAGCAGTGAGGAAGGGTTATTGTTTCTTTTCTGGAAAATTCTTTCTGGAATGCTATGGAATTTCAGTGTTGTTTTGATTTTCATTTCCTGAATGGTCAATGATGTTGAATTTTTTTTAATGTACTTATTGGCTATTGGACTCCATCTGAGACATGTCTATTCATTTCAGATATATGGTTGAATGGTTGAATCTTTACATTTGGGTGATTTAATTTTTCTGAGTTCTTTATATATTCTAGATATTAGTCCTTTGTTGAGAGTAGCTGGTAAATTTTTTTCCTATTCTGTAGGTTATCTCTTCACTCTTTCTTTGATGAATAGAAGCTTTTTAATTTGATGTGATTCTTAGTGTTATTTCTTGTGTTATCAAGGTTCTGTTCAGAGTCTTTGCCTATCCCTATGTCTTCAAGAGTTCTACCTTGATAATAGTTTTATCTACTACACTGTCTATAATAAGATTTCTCCATTTGTACCCAAAATTCACATCTTAAAAAATTTCAAACTGGGTGGGCAGGGACTTAGCTCAGTGGTTCCAGTGTCTGCCTGGCAAGCACAAGGTCCGGAGTTCAATCCCCAGTAACCATATACCACAATGCTGGGCGTGGTGACTCAAGCCTGTAAACCCAGCACTGATAAACACATACCACAGTGCGGGGTGTGGTGGCTCATGCCTATAATTCCAGCACTTGGGAGGCAGAGGCAGAAGGATAACTGAGTTCGAGGTTAGCCTGGGTTAAATAGTGAGTTCAGGATCAGCCTGAACTACAAAGCAAGACCTTGTCTCAAAAAAAAAAAAAAAAAAAAAATCGCAAGCTGGATTTAGTGGTACACAGTTATAATATTGTTACTCAGGAGGCTGAGGCAGGAAGATCGTTGTGAAGTTGAGGCCAGGCTGCACTACATAGTGAGCTCAAAGCCCGTCTACATAGTGAGACTCTGTCTCAAAAAACAAACAATTGCAGAGTATAATCAAGGATTATCATTACATTTAGGTTTGATATACTGTCATATTAAAGAAATGTAAACGAAAAAGAAAAATTACTTAGTTAAAAACAGATTTTCAGGTGCTTCTAGATTGTTCACAAAGTTGTTTCTTCACCTTAAAGTATCAGAATCTGGAGCTATTTCACTGAAGAACATTCTGGCATTTTGATCTTCATGTGTATAAAACACTGATAAATAAATCATAATATTTCATTACCTTTAAACTTTAGTGTTGAGAAATTATTGACATTAATGTAAAAGAAAAATGAAGGAAGATCATAAGAAATTTAGCATTTCCAACTCATATGGAAATATTAACCTTAGCAAATAAAAGCAAACATTTTAATTAAGGCTTTATAATTAAACGACGTAGATTAGTAAAATATGAGTACGATGTCAGCATACATAGTCATGTACAACCCGGCATTCCAGCATTTGAATTTAGGCATCTGGCTCTCAGGTTTTCACAGCACTGTGGTGAAGAAGAAAGGAGGACAGGCCTCTTTCAAAGGCTGTCTGCTTTCAAGCAGCACCTTTGGTCATGTCACCAGAATTGGTATTTCACCTAACTAGCAGCTATTAATGTTTCCCAGCTAATGTAAGAGCATTTCTTTTTGGCAACTGAAAAGGGGATGGGTGGGTGTGTAAGTTTAATTGTATTAGTTGTTGGCCTATTAGCTGCCACATCTCTGCTGGAAATAAACCAGGAAGCAAAGCGTGGGTAAGTACTCTGCGGGAGAGAGCTGGAAAAGGAAGCAGAAGGTGGATAGCGGAGAACAAATGCAAAGTAAAACTGGGGAGAGGCAGAGATGAGAGAGGAGGGCAGGAGAGAGAAAGCCTCCCCTCACTTGCCCTTCCCAGGTGCATGCCAGGTGTGTGGCACATCGCATTGACACAGCACTTGACGAGGGCATTCTAAAAGCAGGCTGAGTTGGTGTGGAATTTTCCTGAGGCCTGCCCCCTGCAGCTTTAATCCTCTTACCTTGTCCCATACGTCCTCAGTGACATCCATCAGATTTCCAAAGAAGGGGTTGACAGCAGCGTTGGAGACCAGGATATCAATACCTCCATGAAGTTTCACAGCCTAGAGAGAGGAGGAGGTCTGGATTAGGGCTATTGGTGAGTAAGTGAGGATCATTTATCAGTGTTCATAAGAAAGGTCTTCTTAAGAACAATTGTCAAAATTATATTTCCTTTTCTTGACACATTTTCTCTCCGAAGCCACGCTACTCTCTGCTGCGAACAAGTTAAGGCTTATTTCTTTGGCAGTTGTTCTAGCCCATTCTTCCTCCTAAAGGGTGTCTCTGACCTTTGGCTCTTTTCTTTCTGTCTTCTCTCAGGGGAGCTCCTTCATTATCATGCTTTCAAGGCTTGCCACAAAATCTATTTCTAGACCCCCTCTTCTCTTCACACAAAATTCTAGTCCTCATTCCCCAAGGGCTCGCTGTCAGGTCTCCTTGAGTGAGTTTCTATGATCTCTCAGTCAACCTGTTCACATTTACCTGAATGGAGAACCTGGTTTAAACAGAGCCATGGAGGGCCGGGAAGTTAGCTCAGTGGTTCTGGCGCCTGTCTTGCAAGCGCAAGGGCCTGGGTTCGATTCCCCGGTAACCACATACAATACTGGGTGTGGAGGCTCATGCCCAGCAGCAACCAGTACCACATACCACAGTGCCGGGCATGGTGGCGCATGCCTGTAATCCCAGCACTCGGGAAGCAGAGGCAGGAGGATTGCTGTGATGTGAGTTTGAGGCTGAGCTCAGGGCCAGCCTGAACCACAAAGTGAGACCCTGTCTCAAAAAACCTAAAAAAAAAAAAAAAAAACTAGAGCCATGGAAGGTCGCCAGTGGGAAGGGCCTTGACATCTAGCCCATAGTCCTTCAGGTGGAGGTGACGAAAACAGAGCCCACTGACGTTGAGATAATGTGACTCAGTCATGATGCGTCAGGGAGCTGGCTGCTTGGGAGTCTGAGAGAGGCAGGAGGATTTGCTCAGGGCACAACTCTAATGGCGGCAGAAGTGAGATGAAGTCTTCTTGTGTACTTTGTAGCACAGAGCCGCTTCCCAGGAACCCTTTGAAACTGGCTGCCAGGAGCACCATGATGGCAAAGACATTAGCCTGGGTTTAAAACCCTTCCACACTCAGCTTTGATGCCATTTTCTCTCTCTTCTTTTTGGCCCAGAGGCACAGAAGATTCAAGGCAGAAACTGAGGTTTAAATCGAGAAAGCCAAGAAAGAAGATATCTCACCTCCTTCTTAAGTTGTGAACAGGTGGTGAGGGCGTGTGCTAGAGGAGTCAGTGGCCAAGGACAACCTTCCAACAAAGGTTTTCAGTACTAGAAGCCAGACTTTGCATTTGCCCCAAACCAGCAATTTTGATGCCTTGGGCAAGTAACACTAAATGGGCCCTTGATCAACTTTGTGCCTTGGATTTGGCACGGGAGGGGTGTTATTAACAATGCACACCATCTGCTAGCTTCTCCTTTTAACTAATTATTCCTGCTAACGAGGTGCTAAGCTCAGTTGTTTCTGCATTGCTAAAGGAATGCCTGGGCTGTCAACATGTAAATTTAACAAAATTTAAAGTTACACCATCTTTTAAAACTAAAACCAATACCTTTTTGGGCCCTATAAATTTTGGCGTTTCGGCACAAAGCCCTACAGTAGTTACTTGCCTTTGCTCTGTCAAAGTCTGGCAGACTTGTGACTGGGAAAGTGCAGGTTAAATTGGAGGTGATGCCTATGTGTTGGGGTTGGAAAAGGATAATGGATTGCTCCAGAATCACTTGGATAGCTAGGGGAGAAGGCTGTCTTTTTTCCATTTAAAAATTTAAAAATTTTTATTAGTTCCTGTTTACAGTACTCAGTTATGTTCACCGCAGGGAGTTGGTGTATGTACATAACATCTTGATTCCTTGTATATCTCCTTCTCTTTCCCTCCCTCTCCTTTTCTCTCTCCTCCCTCCATCTTTAGGTCTTGGAAAGGCTAGTTTTGACTGAACAGAGACAGAATCATAAAGATGAAAGAGAAAGATACCTGTGACCTTTCTCTGAAGGTCCTGCTCAGTTGTACCATCACTACACTACCATGGTTAGGGGTTGTCTGTGACCTGACATCTATTTACCTCTTTTTTTTAAAAAGAGTACAATCAAGTGGAGAAGCTGCTAAGTTGATTTTCATTTACAGTGCAATCATGGTGCAAATTAAGATGCCAAGAGTAGTAGCCATTCTCAGGGTAGCAGATTTTCTTATGGCCAGGTAATAGCTGGCAACAGGCAGAATGCATTTCTAATCGCCATCTATCCTATCATTTCCTACCTTGATGTTGGTCACAAAGATTCCCTGATAATTGTTTTTGATTTGCTTCTCCTGTTTCTAATTTCTAGACATATGCTTGGAATCATCTTGGTTGGTTCTTACTAAATGTCTCTTGGAAATTTATTCTCTTCCTACTGCCACTGCTCTTGACCTGCAAGAAACAATGGGTCCCTCGCTAAGATCCTTGATCCAGGATCTTCTCTTTGTCTTTCCTACCATTGCCAGACTATCCTTCCTTAATAACCACTTCAACTTGTCTAAAGCCTCACTTTCTTATTTCCTACATATATATCTAAAGTTCTTTCTGAGGCTCAGGAGGCTGCTGGACCTGTCCTTGCTATGCAGCCCATCTCCCACCCTGCTCCTGATCCTGTGTGTCCTGCTGTGGTCTTACAGGCTTCTTCTTTCTTCAGTCCTCCCTCGGCTGTCCACTTATTTTGCAGGGTCACTTGGCACTACATTCTTACTCTGTCTTTCTACTTCCACTCACTTCTACTCATTCCGCAGGGTCTAGTTGAAGTTCCACTTCTGAGCTAGAGCTGCTGGCTAGTAGGTGGATTGGTTGGCAGTGGTGGCGGCGGGGTGGGGGAAGGATGTTTTCCCAGTAGCATTTTTTTCTAGTATTGGGGATTGAATTTGGGGTCTTTATACTGGGCTATGTCCATAGTCCTTTCTTTACTTTTTAATTTTGTAACAGGACTTCCCTAAGTCACTGAACCATCCAGAATGGGCTTGAATTTGCTGTCTTCCTGCTTTAGCCCCCCATGGGCATGCACCACCAAACCCAGCTAGGGGTTTGCCATTAAATTACATGAGGCCCTAGATTCAGTCCCCAGCACTGGAAAAAAAAATTGCTAATACATTTCAAATGGCTAGTCACTGACTGGCCCAGGTTCCTAAATGTTTCCCTTCACCCTTTAAGATACAGGTCATAATCTCAGGCTCTGTCCAGCAACCTTTTCCAGGCAAGGTGAACTTCTTAGATTCACATTTGATCTTCTGCAATACACATATGAGAATCTGCCAAGCATTCCTTAAAAACAGAATTAGCCGGCTGGGCGTGGTGGCTCACACCTAAAATCCCAGCACTTAGGAGGCAGAGGCAGGAGAATTGCCACGAGTTTGACGCTAGCGTTGACTACATAGTGAATTCAGGGCCAGCCTGAACTACAAAGTTATACTCTGTCCTAAAAACAACTTAAAAAAAGAAAAAAAATAGTCACCTTACTCTGCCCACTGTACTACTGTTGACCGTTGTTCAACAGCCTCTTCTTCTAAGATTACCCAAATTATTTCCGCCAACCTTCCAAGCTGTTACCGCAATCCTATACTTTCCCTCTGTGTATGGTTCTCCCATCCACTCCAGGAAGTAAAGAGCACACTGAGACCCTTCAGGGAGGAAAAGCCTAGGAGGTTGGTATTTTCTTGTGTGTCTGGAAGGCTGCACGCTGATATGTTGAGATGAAAATCAATATGGGTGCCTCAGGGCAGGTCTTGTGCTAATGGAGAAATGCCCAGTGCTGCAGAGGCTGCCAAAAAGGAAAGGAGCCTGGTAGGTCTGGCTTGAATCATGGTTCTTTCCTACTGGCTGTGGAACATTGGTATAAGTACTGACTGAAGGGAGCACCAGCTGTGGGATCCTGGGAAGTGGCTCCAGTTATCCGAACCAGCCTGCGTAGCAAGAAGAATAGTCTTTCCTTGCCTCAGTTTAGAGAAAACCTGTGCAGGGTTCTGAGCACAGTAAAGAATACACTGTAAACAGGTGGCTGAAATGGGATGGGTGGACTCCCCCCAGGTAGCTCCCAGGGGCTTTTAACTGAGGTTCAGGAGATCATTTACCACCCCAGGCTGGTAACCACATCTATTCGGTGGTTGTATTTACCTTTCTCATCTGCCCAGTGGCATGAGAAACAACTAGAGAACCAGGGCCAGCTGTTTTTGGCAGGTGCCCAAGGGATATGGCAGGGTTGAAGCATCAGAGTGGTTTCTGATTCTCTGACTGGGATGGATGGTTCTCAGGCTTTAAGATACAGCATAGCAGAAAGGCACACAAAGAAGCGTTGTTGGTGGCTTGATGTGAGTACACGAGTGCGCTACTATGTTTTAGTTAGTTGTGCTTGGTTGGATTTCACCAACGCTGTCTTGGAAAGCAGAAATAGAGGCTCAGGCTAGCTCCCTTCTGCCACCTCTTGGCTCAGTGCCCACAGCCCTGCTGCTCACCGTGGCCACCAGCTGCTTCCGGTCCTGGGCCTTCCCCACGTGGCACACGGTGCCGGTCACGCTGAGCCCCTCCCCCTTCAGCGTGGCCACAGCACGGTCCACGTTCTGCTGCTTCCGGCTGCTGATGACCACATGGGCCCCGTCCTGGGCCAGACGCCGGGAGATGGCTAAGCCGATCCTGTAGGAAGAGAAAGACCAAGACCGTCCAGAACCGTCCAAGGGAAGAGGCTGTGAGCCTGGGCTCCTGGGTCAGAATGCTCAGCTTTGGATTTCAGCTGTCTCCTGTGGCTTCTCCATGAGGCTCTCCTAGGTGTAAAGCGGCTTCATGGCATAGCTGTTACCATACAGGTAGCCATACTTCCCTCATTTTATGATGATCTTGGCCCTCAGCCTTCTTTCTTAGGAGTTGACACACCTTCCACAGGTCCTTATCCTGGTGACAGGCTCTAGCCCCAGTGGGGACTGAGGACAGAGAAGTGTGCAGCAGCAGCCACATTTGTTGTTCTCTCTGGAAAGAACTCTTTGCACTCACTCAGATATCTCCAAAGTTATGCCCTTAGTTATGCTTGGGGTTGCACAGGAGCTTATGGGTCGTAATGTAAATATTCCCCTGGAAGTAAGGGTTACATATTTTACAATTGGCAGTCATTACTGTTTCTTACACCTCTGTCTTTCGGATTTGTAAGGTGCTAGCCCCTAGGAAAGTCCTTCAGGAATGAGAGACAGGACAGATGAGGGCTGTGGGTGACGCAGGCTGGGTGCGGTAGGCCAAAGAGCACTGAACTAGGCAAAAATCAGTTCACAATGGTCTCGAGTCCCATCTAGGGAAGCGGTGCTGTTGCTCCAGGGGACTGGTCAGGAGCGCTAATGGAGCTTTATAGTGGATGGGTGGAGACGGTGAAATTGTCTCCATCCTGGAGTTTTAGATTTCTGGTCTTCCCAGGCTCTAGGTGGCGTTGTTGTTTGGGGCAGCCCAGAGCACGAGGAGCCTGGATCACGGAGCTGGCAACCTTGGGCAAGACAGCCGGGACAGCAGGGCTGGCAGTGGAGGGGCCGGAGTCTGGGTTTCAGGGGCACTTCGGGCGGACCACGGAGTTCCTTTCCCCTCTGGGGCAGGCTCTGGCGAACCATGAGGCCTGAGGACAGGGCCCAGGCAGACAAAAAGAATAAGAGGCCGCTGTTTCCAGACACCTCGAGACACCAGCCCAGGCACTCACCCGTCAGTGGAGGCCGTAACGAGGGCCACCTTATTCGCGAGCGGTTTCTGGCGTGTCGCCCCGGAACTAGCCATCCTCACCGATCTCCACGCCTGAGCCCAGCCGCCTAGCCGCAGTCCTGCCTTTTGCATGGCTCAGGCGCCCGCTCTGGGCGACGCCTGGCTCGGGGAGGGAAGCTCGGGAGGGCAGGGAGGCAGGGCGAGGGGCGGGCTGATTCGGGAGGCGGCTGCGGCCGCCGCGTCCCCTGCCGGCGTCCGCGCGCTGTGTCGGCGCTCGACACCGCCTCTGTCAGCCTGGCGGTGACCGTGAGCGCCCAGTCTGAGTTTCCTTAGGGCCTCCCTCCCTGCGGGACCCCCCGGCGCTCCAGCCCCCTTTGAGGCCTGCGGTTTTCCATGTGGGGTCACGTGAAGGTAGAGGAGACAGGAGAGGAAAGGATGGCAGGTAACTGGCCTAGGCTGAGCAGGACCCTACCGCCTGGTGCAGGGTCTCACCTCCATTGTTGTATATGGAGGGCAGACTAGGATCGCTGTAGTGATCATGTTGTGGGACAGAGACCTTGCCTCCATCTGGGGGCTCCTCATTTTGCAGCAACTAGGTGGATCAAGGATGCTGGAGGATCCCCCAGCCAGCGGTGGAAACGCAGAGACTCAGGAGTGCTCAAATTCTCCGTAATCGCCTTGTCTCAGATCTTAGCCTCTATCCTAGTTCAATAAATATTTGCTGAGTATAAAAGTACTTTATGAACTGTAAACTACTAAACATACAGTAATTATTGCCACCACATAATAATTATTATTGCTGCCACAGGCCAGACTCTTCATCTGTGAACCAAGGATGTGGAATAGATGATGAATAAAGTCCTCACTGGCTATAAATTCTGTGTTCAAGACTTCAGCCTCCATTTCTGCCAAGTGGGCTGAAATGATCTCCCTCCTGGGTTTCCGGGAGAATTAATAAATCTGGATGGCTGATGGTGCACTCTAGAAGGGCCTCAGCCAGCCCAGGAACAAGCTTTCGATTTGTTTAACCCAGTGGGTTCCAAATGCCAGGCTGAGAAGCGGTGTTGGTTCCTGGCACTGTTTTCACTAATTTGAGGCAAAATGAGAACCTAAAGATAATAAGGCAAATTTCATAAAGCCCTGCATATTTCACTTAACAGTCCTTTCTTCTGGACTATGCTTTTCATATACTCTCTAGTGTTCGTCCTTCCAGAAAAGATGACAAAAGAGGTGGAGGGAGGAGAAGGGAGAGCAGAGGTAAAAAGAATTAAGATGGGTTTTGTACAGGCATCAGCTCCCCATGGTGAATGTTGTCATTATGTACGACAAAACGTTCGCCGATAAAAAGAAAAAAAAAGAAAAGGTGATGGAAGTAGATAGATAGGTTTAGATGAGTTGTTAACTGGTGAAATCATGTTTGTCAATTCTGTGCCAGTTGCACAGAGGGCAGAGAATCTTGGTCTGGGAAATCCAGAACTGGGGATCACTTGATAATACAATTCATACTTGCTAAAGGTTCACCGGCTGGGTAACAAAAAAAGGATCTCAGCATTCCACAAAGGGATATGAATAGCAAGTGAAATAATAGGCAGGCACTGGCTTTATGGTATATAAAAAAGAAGTTACAGTTGTGGGACTCAGCACATCCTGATGAGATAAGAGAACCTAACTCTAATTTTCCCCATGTCAGAGGAAAACTGACTCTGACTGGTGCCCCTCAGTCTGAGCCTCATGAATTATTGACGGAGGCTAGATAGTGCCACACTCCTCTCTCTTCTTCACTGTTCGGAGTTAATGCACTGCGGGAACACTTCCCAGCTCTTGACCAAGTGTGGGGCTGGGGGAGGGGGCCTGGGGCTGCAGCAGGGGTTCTCAGGGCCTGGCTCAAGGGGATGGGCCTGCAAGCCTTGATCCCTCTTCACTTGTTCTCCAAAGGTAGACTCATAGAAGGGCTAAGAATTGGGTTGTAGGATGGGTGAGGAAGGCCACACTTCAAAGAGCAAAGGATTCTGGGAAAGGAGAATTTGGGCCTGGCAAATTGGTAAATATCACATGCTCCTCATTTGGGTCGGGTTGATATTTGGCTTCCAGCACCATTTCTTGTGGAAGAAGTTCTCTTTTGGAGACATTAGGAAGAAAGTCTAAACAGAAAAGGATTGAAGAGAGGCGAAATATGTAAGGACTTTTAGCTTCTGTTCCTCATCAAATTGGTTGGTTGAAAGAGAATATTTCAAGAAAACATATGTGTGGAAATATCTCTTTGAGATGGAAACTTTAATGTGAGATTGTTCTTGTTCGGAGGAGGGAGAGCTCTTCTGTCTATCTTGATGAAATGTCTTGAACTGAGGATGATGTTCAAAGGCTGGGTGGGGTGCAGAGTAAATTTCTCTCTTGCACTTTGCAAAAGCCATCCTAGATTGGTCACTGAGGCGTGCTGATACAGTGAGAGACTAGGATAGGGACCGAGGATAAGCAAGCTCCTCGGTATGGCCTTTAATCTATTACTCATTAAAGGCATGCTTTGTGTTTTCTTCGGAGGCAGTCAGGGACTTGATAGTTTCCTTTGGCAAAAAAACAAAACAGATAAAACAGAGGCTTCTCAGTTGAGCACATAGATACCCAATAAGTAACTAAAAGCAGAACAAAACTGAACCTTCAATTTGTATTCTCATTTTGCAAGTATGGGTTGGGGTGGGGAGCTGATAGGAGGTCTTGCTATATAGCCTGGGCTGACCTTAAACTTGCAGTCCTGGCTCGGGGCAGTGCTGGGATTATGGACACGTGCCACACTCCATGGCGTCTGTCTCTCAGCTGATCTGCTCAGCTCTGCATTTAAATATGTCAATCATCGTCCTAGATTTACCGAATGTACCTTATCCCCCTGCAGGATTGAAGATTCCAAAGAGAAGAAATTTATAGGCACATTCCACCACCAGTGAGCACCAAGAAGTATCCAGTTCTTGCCCTAAACCTATAGGAAGTTACTTGGATTCTAGGAAGATCTCCATAAAACAGACTAACTCAGGCAGAGACCAAATAGTCCTTCGGGTAATGAGGACTCTCCCAGAGTCCTTACTGCCTATTTTCTTCTATCTTGCACATCAGAACTGAGATAATGACCAACCAGACTGCAGCCTGCATTAGCCCCTATCCAGTGTGCTCGCTGCTTTGCTGATAGGCCAGTCTGACTGTGTTCATCCGAGCTATGCCCTCTTCAGCTCCTCAGGCTCCTCAAGCTGAAGTCTCATTCCACTTTCTCTCGCTTTCTGACTTCACCTAATAACTGCCTCGGCCTCCCATGCAGCATCCTGAAATGCCTTTCTGTGATGAGTCACAGAGGCCGAGTCATGAATTGAGGGGCCGAGTGGAGGCTCCCAGCTCCTCTCCGGGGGCCATATTTGAGTCTTGTTCGTGATACACCCAGGGCAGTGTGGGAGGGCTGGTATGTGGCTGGGGCCACGGTAAAGCAGGGACAGTAATAAGAATATTACTTGCACTATTTGTTGAGGACTCACTAAGTGCTAGCAATTATTGGGCCCTTCTATAAATTTTACTGATTATTTTCATTCGATAAAGAGGACATTTTTCTCTTCCTTCCTTCTATTGTTTTGCATTTTTATGTTCATATGTGAAATCAGAGTGAGCTGTGACAAATTGATCCACTGTGAATGTTACAACCTGTCAGTGTTACAACATCGGCAGCTATATTTCAGTTTTTTTCTGGCACTGGAGTTTTGTAGAAATTAATTTCCTCTGAATTAGAATTTTATTTTCAGGACTATTATGTTTAAGTATCTTATTATTAAATATCTTTATTGAATACCTATTCTTTTTTTTTTTTTTTAAGGTTTTTTGAGACAGGGTCTCGCTTTGTGGTTCAGCCTCAAACTCACATCACAGCAATCCTCCTGCCTCTGCCTCCTGAGTGCTGGGATTACAGGCGTGAGCCACCACACCCGGCACTGGTATGTGGTATTGGTTGCCGCTGGGGTGAGTCTCCACACCCAGTATTGTTATGTGGTTACTGGGGATTAAACCCAGGTCCTTGCACTTGCAAGACAGGTGCCGGAACCACTGAGCTATATCCCAGGCCCTATTGAATACCTATTCTTTAACATATATATAAAATACACACTCATAATTTTAAAAAGGAGCAGAAAGAGCTGGATGTGGTGGCACACGTGTGTAATCCCAGCACTTGGAAGGCTGAGACGGGAGGATTGCTGTGAGTTTGAGCCTAGCCTGAACTATATAGAAATACCTTGTCTAAAAAAAAAAAAAGACAAAATAAGAAAAGGACAGAAAGTTATGTGAAAATAAAACGTATTTCTTTCCTGTGTTTCCTTTATCTGCTGTCTATATAGTTTTTTCTTGTATGTCCTTTTGGAAGTATTCTATTAATGTATGTACATTTTTTTTTCTCTTAAAAATATTTCTCTCCAGGTATATTAGTACACACTTGTAATCCCAGCACAGGGAGGAGGAGGCAGGAGGATCACTAGGAGTTGAAGGCCAACCTGGACCACATAGAGAGACTGATCTAAAAAAAAAAAAAATCATCTTTCTCATGAATGGGATATTATACGTGCTTTCCTTCATTGCTTATTTCTTTTCTTTCTCCTATCCATCGCTCTTTTCTTTCACTTCTTAAAATTATTATTGGACAATATTCTGAGTGATATCATAATAAATTTCTTTATTTCTTCCTTCCCTGTAAAAATAGCCATACAGTTTTCTATTGTGTGACTGTTCCACATAGTGAAATATTTAGCTGGTTTCCTACTGATAAACATTTCAGCAGTTCCCAGTGTTTTGTTATTTCAAACAATGCTACAATGAGCAACTTTGAATATAAATACATTTGGTATTTGGTGAAAAAACATTTGTATGTTCCTTGGGTCAAATATTTTATTTTATTTTATTTATTTATTTATTTATTTATTTTTTTTAGGTTTTTGGAGACAGGGTCTCGCTTTGTAGTTCAGGCTGGCCCTGAGCTCAGCCTCAAACTCACATCACAATCCTCCTGCCTCTGCCTCCCGAGTGCTGGGATGACAGGCGTGAGCCACCACGCCCGACACTGTGGTATGTGGTACTGGTTGCTGCTGGGGGTGGGTCTCCATACCCAGTATTGTTATGTGGTTACCGGGGAATCGAACCCGGGCCCTTGCGCTTGCAAGACAGGCGCCGGAACCACTGAGCTAACTCCCTGGCCCCTTGGGTCAAATATTTTAAATCAATGGCTATGGTGAAATTACCTTCGAAGGGTAATTTGATAGATTTATTTTCCTATAAACTTAACTACTGCCTTACACCTACCATGGCACATATACTAGTTTAAATTTTGGCTGATGGCTTAAGTGGAGTGACAATGGAAATAAACCGTGGGGCTCAGTGGCTGGAGCCCGAAGGGGCTGGTGGCAGACCTGAGGCATAAATTATCCCTGAGCATGCTGGCCCATTAGTGCTACATCTTGAGATTTTAAAACAGAAGCTAGACATTTGGGTGTTAATAGGAAATATTTGATTTTTAAATGTTGACGACCAGTTTACTATTTTTTTTTTAAAGACTCTAATAAACAACACAGCAAATGAGTCTGTTGGTGCCAGAGACTGAGGCAGTCTCTGCCTATTTGAATGTGATGGGTTATTAATTTTGTGAGCTATTGCTGTATCATAGCTCTGTTGTAGCTTATTCAATTTCTGGTTTTTCAGTTTTTCCCCCTGATTGCTCTGTATTTAGGCAGTTGTTCATGAATACTGTTTAGAAGTTATCCATCTGGTGTTTGCACCAGTCCTTTTCAGGAGCTCCATACAGAAGCAGGTAGAAGGTTCTTGTGAGTAGGCATGGGCTTCTCTTTGCCCTGGTGCCTATTGCTTCCTTCACCTGTATTTGTGAAGGTCTGGGGGTGTGTGGTCGTGTGCCCCTTTCCAGTCTATTTTCACTGGCTATTTTTTTTTTTTTTTGAGACATAGTCTCGCTTTTGTAGTTCAGGCTGGCCTTGAACTCAGCCCTGAACTCCCAGGAATCTTCCTGCCTCTGCCTCCCTAGTGCTGGGATTACAGATGTGAGCCACCATGCCCGGCTCCAGTCTGTTTTCAAATAGCAGTTTGCTCTGTCTCAGGCCTTTGAGTCTTCTGATGCTGGTCTCTTCTGAGGACTGTGGAATTATGGTCCTGGCCTGGTCATCGGCTGACACGCAGATGCAGGCTCGGGGGCAGGATGGAGTGGGGATGGCCACGTTTGCCAGCTGCTGTCTCCTTTACCCCTCATAATACCGTTATACCAAGAAATTCACTGAAGATTTGGGAGTAGAAAAAATTATGATCTTAGAGAAGGAAAAATCACCCCTCCCACCATGAGTATAATCACATCCCTGATCTTGTCCTCAGAATCCTGGTTTCCTCTATCCTCTTCCCAGTTAGTGCCTGTGGCAGTTAAAGGCTCAGGTCTTGCTCCGGGACAGGACTCAAGGCCGGCTGGTGGGAACCTGATTGGCTGTGAGTATCCAGCAGGCTGTCACCTCCTTCAGGTTGGTCTCAGCTTTTGGAGAGAGGTCATGCTGTTCTCAGAGTGGCCCCAAATGAGTCACTGAGTGGGACTGTTACAGGGGCCTCATTTTGCCTTGCACAGATGTTGCCCTTTTTGATTCCCACCTCCAGCCAGGTGTCTGCTTTGCTGAGGACTCATAGGCCCTTTCTACTTGCTTCAGAAACTTTATGATGCAAAACACTATTTCTCTTTTGTTTTTTTTCAGATAGGGTCTCACTTTGTAGTTCAGGCTGGCCCTACACTCAGCCTTGAACTCACAGCAGTCCTCCTGCCTCTGCCTCCCAAGTGCTGGAATTATAGGCATGAGCCACCATGTGATTCTGATTGCTGGTGGGCATGGGTCTCCACGCCCAGCATTGTTGTATGTGGTTACTGAGATTGAATCTGGGCCCTTGTGCTTGCAAGGCAGGCACCAGAATGACTGAGCTAAATCCTCGGCCCCAAAACACTGTTTCTAACATGTAGAGGTGCTTCTGTCCTTTCTCTACAATCAGAGCTGCAGCAAACTGTAAAGCAAGAAACCCTGGTCACTACAGTTCTGCCAGTGTGAGTTACTCAGGGAGGGGCTTTAGTGGCTACTGGCTGGGTGGGCTTCAGTGGTCTGGGACGGCATGTAGTACAGATCCAGTTCTGTAGCATCATGTGCATTTTATGGAGCTGTCTTTGCCAGTATGAGATAAAGAAATGTCTCCTTACCCCTCCTGAGGCATTCTGATTTCCTGTGAAAAATTTCTGGGTCAACTGAACACACACACACACACACACACACACACACACCACTCTACAACCTTCCAAGAGAAACAATAATTCTCTGGAACAAAGTTATCTAAATCCACATTAAGAAACGAACCTTTCCTGAGAGGTGGTCGGTCAGCCCTCTCTGGAGATAACATTTGACATTATCATGCAAGGTAGTTTCATTTCCCATCTCTTGAATTTAGACCTGTGTAAGAGGCCTATGGTACAAATAAATAAATCTATCACACCCTTGCCAAAGGACAAAGATCTCTTTCTTCTGACTCTCTCTTTGTTGGGCTAGATAAATTCTTGAGCAGAACTGTGTACTCTTTTTAATCTCAACAGAGGAGAGATCCCCAGGAGT
>PVIR01003331.1:26908-90209 GCA_004026965.1 Petromus typicus | reverse complement strand
TGAGTTTGAGGCCAGACTGAGCTACTTATCAAGATCCCATCTTATAAATAAAGGAAAAGACATACTGATTACCATTAATTCCTCCTCAAAACACTCTCCTATATATTTCAAATCACATAGCATGTCTTTAGACTAATTAAATGCTGTGATTACCATTTTACCTACTTACTAAAATTTTTTGTTTTTGTTTTTTAGGTAGGCCTCTCTTTTGTGGTTCAGTTTGACCTTAAATGTGCTGTGACTTGCCTGCCTCAGCTCCTCAAGCACTGGGATTGTGGACCACCAAGCCAACTTTGTCATTCTTTTTCTGGCTAGCTTCCCCAGTCTCTCAAACCAGCCTCTCTTTACCAGCTTTACCAGAACTGGGTCCAACTGTGCTGAGCACCCTGCCCTGGCGCTCTTCCACCTGCAAAGCCTGAACAGTCCTCAGGTGGCGTCGCTCAGCGTGCTTTCAGCTGCCTCTTTCCCAGCTCTAGCGAGACCATCTGTCCTTTGTTTCCATCCAATGATAGTGTGGCAAGCTCTCAATTCATGTGAAAAAGCCTACCCCATAACCTCTGGCATCTGGAGCTCATGTGTTCTAGGGGCACCACAGTGCAGCAGCTGTAGGGAAGCAAAGATGCACACTATAGCTCTAAATTTGAATCCGGCAGCCACAGTGGCTGGTGTCCTCTCCCCCAGGTTCGCCGCCTGTCTTCCTCCTAACCACCACCTCAGGTCCCCTCGCTGGATTCAGTGCTGGCGCAGGCTCCAGGGAAGGCTCCACAGACATGCCGGTATAGAATACATTGTACAGCTGTTAAGGCAATAAATGCAGCAGGGCAGGCCTTTGCCCCACCATGTCTTTGCCGTAAAATGTCCTGTTCAAGAAACGTAACCTTGCTACACAACGTTCCTGGCCAAGGTATCAAAAGTGTTCTGTTTGAGCCTGGCCGGGAGGTAGCTCAATGGTGCAACAGCCTGCCTGGCAATCGCAAGGTCTCCAGTTCAATCCCCAGTACCACCCCCACCCCACCCCATAAAGTGTTTTGTTCAAATTATGTAACTGTTTCCAGATGTTTCTACTTAAAATTTCAAGAATGTTGTGTTAACTCCACCCTGAGAGATTCTGCCTCTAGCTATGTCTCTGCTCTAAAAAGTTCCTCTCAACTTCCTTCCTCAGCTTTCACTCTCACTGCAACTCCAGGTTCATACTTCAGAGTGCCTAAACTCCTCTGAGCCAGCTGGTATAATGAGGCTCAATTTTTCTCCACCTCTTTGAGTGACTTTCACATTCTACAGTCTTCCAATCACTGTAGCTCTATGCTGAGCTGCCTCACTTTCTCCTAACATAGTGATGAGTCCCTTTGACATAAGAAGTAATCAAGGATGGAGTTCTGTATGTCTTAAAGTTTTAAGACAAGAAAAGCTCTCAGTAAATTCCCATTTTATGAAAGATTGGGCTTAGATATTTGGACCAAGTGGAGATTATTACGTCTATGCAAGACAAAACTGGATTTGAAATTCCTGACACTGATGCAGGAAAGTTAACGTGTGCACAAGAAATTCTGAATTATACTAAAGATAAGGATGTATTACTAGACTTCTTTTCCTCACAGAGGACACCAATGACATCATCACAGATCAGTTTATCACATCGTTCTTAACTGCTGTATTTATGTTGTCTTATTTTGTCCTTTGAAAGTAAATCGATAAAGTAACAACAACAAAAAGTTGAATCTAGTTCTGAAACTCAGCCTCACTGGACCTTGGACAAACTATTTTTTAAGTCTGCCTTAAAAAGACTCAGTTTCTTTGATCTATAAGGTGGGGTTAACAAAGACACCTTCCAAATAATGGTGAAGATTAAACCAGCTAATCTATGTGAATTATCATGATTATGTGGAGGGGGGGTTATAAGGAAGGCAGGGGAATGGGACTAAATGAGAATCAAGATGTGTCAAGTACACGTAGAAATTCTGAATGCTGAATGTGATCATAATGTACCAATGCAATAAATTTAAAAAAAAGAAAATTATCATGTTGCCAAATTCATAACAGGCAAAATTAATGATTGCTATTATCAGTTAATTAGATCCTCTTTTGCCCAGGAACTTAAAATTTTACTTATTTGTACTACACTGTATAAAAACTTTAATTTTTTCCTCTTGTCTTGATATATTATTAGCCACATATGTACAAGTCTCACTCATTTAAAACCACAAGGAGAGGGTGAGGGGTGTAGCTCAGTGGTGCCACACCGGCCTGGCACAAACAAACACAAATAACCCTCAAAAAGCAAACAACAATCACAAGGAGATCTATGATAAAACTTCTTCCTACTGTTTCAAGTAAGTACTTTCACCCTAATACCTCAAAAACAATTTAGTTTTTGCAAAGATCAATACACATACATATTTGTTTTTGGTCTTTTGAGACAGTCTTGCTATACTAGCACCATAGGGTGATGCTGAACTTAGTATGTTTCCTAGGTTAGCCCCAAAGTCAAGGTGACTCTCCTGCTTCAGCCTTCAAGTGCTGGGATTATAGGCATGTGTCACCATTCTGGCTACTATATTTCCCTAGTGCATTTCTGGACATTTT
Source organism: Petromus typicus (assembly GCA_004026965.1). NCBI lineage: Eukaryota > Metazoa > Chordata > Mammalia > Rodentia > Petromuridae > Petromus > Petromus typicus. The sequence continues at coordinate 87,626 of PVIR01003331.1, read as the reverse complement.
ATGTGTGTTGAGAGTGGATTTTTTTTTTGGTTGTTTCTTCTGAGCCCCATGCCCTCTGGCTTGCCTTCTGAGTTTATACTCTTTCCTTTCTTTCTTTTTTTTTTTGTTGTTGTTAAGCAATTCCTTTTTTAAGCAAACTTTTAAAATTTGTTTATGAAACAGGGTCTCACTATGTAGTTCAGGCTGGCCTAGAACTCAGTGTGATCCTCTTACCTCAGCCTCCCCAGTACTGGGATTATAGATGTGCACCACCATGCCTGCAATTAGTATACTTTTAGTTAGTTAATTTTTGTGGTGCTTAGGATAGAACTCAGAACCTCTCACATGTTAGATACATCCCTAACATCCTTCTAATGGACATAGGCACTACTGATATTTGTCTACTCTATCTTACTCTCTTGTTATGAAAACAATGTATCTGTATTATATGGCCTATAATCCCAACACACTGGAGGCTGAGACAGGACGGTCACTGAGAGTTCAAGGTTGGCTTTAACTAGATAGCAAGACTGTCTCAAAAGCCAAAAACACATGAATAGATTTTTATCACAGAAACTTTTAGCATACATCTAATATAAACATCAAGTCACTTGTAGCCCTACTATCAAAGATAGCTAGCTTTAATAGCAGCACATATGTATAATTTTAGATTTTATATATCACAAATTCTATTTCATTTTTGAGCCAGGGCCTCTCTGTGCAGTTCAGACTAGCCTTGAACTCACTCTGTAACCAGGGTGCCCTTGGACTTCAGGTGATCCTTCTGACTTAAGGCTCCCCAATGCTGAGGTTGCAGGCATGTGCCACCAAGGCAGGACTTAAACATCACTATTTAAAGATCAACATTCAGAGTAATATAAAAGCCAAGGAACTGAGGGGCTAGCTCAATGCTACAGTACTTATTTAACATGCCTGAGGCCCTGAGATAGATTCCTAGTGAGTGTCACAACATATGCATACATACATACATATATACATGCATACATACATATAACAATGGTTGAAAGAGATAAGACAAAATTATGAGAATCAGAAGAAATGGTCACAATAACTCCAGATAATACGAATGCATGAGAATAAGTGAAAGAAGTAAAAATGGATTATTTGTACTTAAATGTTTATTGACAGTAGGGAAGTAATAATCTTTTCATGCTATAAACATTCTCATGCTATGTAATGATAGAGATAACACTAATCTCATTAGACTATAACACTATCTCAATCTTTTCTGGGTTAATTAAAAGAAGCCTAGAAAATTTTATAAAGATGGAGAAAGGCATCGTCTGGTAAAAAGTAAAAGTGGGCATCTTTATAATTCTACATGACAAAGCATATATATAAAAGTGGTTTTCAATATTTTAAAATGTCCATGGCTATCTTAACTAAACTTAAAAAAATCTAAGACCTGACCTTAATGTTTAAAAAAAAAATTGTTTCAAGTCTCAAAAGATTAGTATCAGAGTTTCAGGGTTTTTTTGTTTTTTTTTCCTTTTCTGTGTAAAACCTTTAGTCATGTGGGACTACCAAGAGGAGTGCTGTATATGCTTCCTTGATGGCCTCTGGCTCTCTACCTCACAGTGTGGGAAGGAAACTTTGGTCAGTCAGGAGGCTCACACTGCTTTGCTTTCCTGGCCAAATGTGAAGAAAAGCCAGCCTTATAAATGTGGATGACAGGACTAGGCAGCATTCAAAGTCCCTATTTGCTTAGGAGTAAACAGGGATATGTTTTGCTCAAAAATTCTTCAAAGTGACAAAGCTGTTTTGTCAACTCAATGAAATTTGAGCTCTAAATATTCCCCATGAAAGTGAGAAGAGAAAAAAATCCAGATGGATTTTCAGCTGTGATGCTGGAAGTACCACACATGTGACATTTTCAGAAGGATTTAAACTTCTTGCATCCCTGAATTTATCTGCAGAAGTCTGCTTGTGAGAACTGTAATCAGGGAAGTAGACTTTGGTACCAGACGGTATGAATCTTGGCTCTGGCACTTGTTAGCTGGGTGCCCTAGGACAATCTAACAGATCCTTCCCAGGAAATATGTAAAATTCTACCTGCATCTATTTCCCATGGCTATTTTCATACCATTTGAGGTAACAGATGAAAAGCCTAAGAAAAAGACTTGGGAAGCACCTGAAGGTAGTCAGTCAGTCTTACAGATACAACTTCACTATAAAAATTTATAGCAGGTCAAGCAACGAAGCTGAGTTTTACCCCTTTAAGTTTCAGTCAATCTAAAACCTTCAAATCTGTCTTGCAAACCTGTTAAACTTTGGCAAATGTTTGTGACTACAGAGCAGCTGCTTTTATCCTTATTGTCTCAGAAACAGGGCAGTATTTTTCCAGCACATAATTCTTCCCAGCACATTTCCTTTGAACATGATGGAAAAGGTCATAAAGAGAAAAAAGAAAAGGTTATAGTTTGGTTATAATTTTTAACATTAATATCTTCTATTCATCTGGAATATATTTGCATATAAAGTACAGATATAACATGTTTTTATTAAAGTATAACCAGTGGCTCTAAGAATTTTAAATGAATAAGCCAACTTTTTATAAGAGATCTGAAAAATCTATCACAGACATCAATCTAATATGTATTTATTAGGGTAGTTGTCTATTCCCCTGCTGGAATTTAAGTCTCAAAAATGACAGTCCCTCTGGCTCTCAGTGACTCCTGGTACTTAGAATAAGAATGCTTGTGTCTCTATGAGCCACTGAGAATGGCTTCCCTCTTGCTCTCTTCAGTAAGATCACCACAGTGTGCATTTTATTTTGGGGGGAGAGGACTTGAGAAAGAACCTCGCTGTGTGGTCCTAGCTGGCCTTGAGCTCACTACATAGCCTGTAGCCTAGACTGGCTTTGAAGTCCCTGCAGTCCTCCTGCCTCAGTCTCCTCAATAGTGGGATTGTAGGCCTGCTGCACCACAATTCTAATATCCCTTACAATTCTCTCTGTGGTCCACTATAAATCATACAAATGTTTAAATGACTTTGTAAATTAAGTACTTTCTGTAGGATACAAAGCACACTGTATAGTTATTAAAACAAGCTTACTGAGATTCAGTCTTCTCCACACTTCTGTGTGCGTGGATATTCATTTGCTTTGAAAGAAATGAATTCCAAATTGCAAAACAGCCGTGGTTTTTCCAATCCTTGCACTTGCGTTTTTGCGGAAAGCACAGTTTCATGACCACTGTTCTGCCGCTGGTCAGTGCATCTTAAACAGTAAAAAACGAACGAAACTGGACAGCATAATACTTTTTGCCACAAACTCTACAGTAACAGCGGCACTACAAATTCTTCCAGTTGTCTGTGATTTATTTTTAATCCTGCCATTAGACTTTTAATCCCTGTCTTTATCAGAGCAGGGTGGTCAATGTGTGGTGATGAATGTTTGGCTTTCGCTTTAAACTAAATTGTTTAACACTCTTTCCCCGTGGGCTGTACAGATGAAAATCTTTTCTCCATTTTCCCCGCCCCCGGCTCTTAGATTCAGCAGTTAAGAAGCACCACCTCCCCACGTGAACAAGTTTCCCCCTATTCTCTTTACCCAACAAGGACAAGCATATTAGGAAGTTATGTATCTCATTTTTATCTGTTACGGCTGAACTCTGCAGTTCCTTTATTCTAAATTTCATTATCAATGTTAATAATAAAACACCATTTTTGGAGTCTCCTCCTGCCTGCCAAAATGTTGAGAAACACTTTGCACTGAAGATCCCTGTTACTGGTCTGTTACATTAATCTTTTGGGGGAAATCATTTGTCATGAGCATTACTACTCACTGCTATGTTAACGATCACTACTCAAAATTAATTCTGTGCCACCTGTAAAAAACAATCTTTCTATAAGGCTTTTATTCTCTTATCACTTGGTTGGCTCCAACATTCCTCTGCATATGTTATTTTCAGGGTGGGTACACTTGAGTGGGATATTCTGTGTGTCCCTCAAGGTCAAGTGATCTTCCTGTTGCCCTTTCAAGAAATGATGAGTCAGCTGGCTGTACAACTGAGTAATCACCCTTTCCCCTCTCATGTCCCAGCTGATGCTCCACTCTTTCTTGGTCACTGCACACAAAATTATTTCTTTCCTTTTAGATAGTCATTTCTTCTCCACCTCATCCCCACACTTCTGGATGTATTTTCCTCATCTCTGAAACTGAACAATTTTGCTAGAACACATTTTAAAGTGAATCTTCCATCATTATTTTATTTTTACTATTAACAGCTCTATTGAGTTACAATTCACATACATGCGGGGTGGGCACTCAGGAACCCTCTGGTGTAAAGATACATGATTCTCTCCTTGCTCTTATTCTTTTTTTGAGATAGGGTCTCGCTTTGTAGTTCAGGCTGGCCCTCAGCTCAGCCTCAAACTCACATCACAGCAATCCTCCTGTCTCTGCCTCCCGAGTGCTGGGATGACAGGCGTGAGCCACCACACCCGGCACTGTGGTATGTGGTACTGGTTGCTGCTGGGCGTGAGTCTCCACACCCAGTATAGGTATGTGGTTACCGGGGATCGAACCTGGGCCCTTGCACTTGCAAGACAGGTGCTGGAACCATTGAGCTAAATCCCTGGCCCCCCTTGCTCTTATTCTTAAAAGTTATTAGTGTTGAATACTGCTTATCTATGTCATCGATTTTTTCCTCTAGAAGTTGAAGGAACTGGAGATCTGGAATGTCTTCCAATTCAACCTACTGTTTATTCTGTTTTATTGAATATCCGCCCTCACTTGAGCCAGCAATATGTAGTCATGTACAGTCTACCTGTAACCAGTACTGAGAACTGAAAGAGCTCTATCACAAATTATGCGGGGATTTAGTAAAATATTTTAGGGTAAAGTAAAAGCAAACTTAAAAAGGAATATATACTACTATGACCCACGTCTAGTCTGAAGTCTATCTTCTGGCTGGTCTTGCCAGGAGGTAAGCCCTGAAGTGCTCTCCATTGCAGGATGGGCATGTGCATGTGCATGTGCTCAGCTATCTCTTCTCTAGCCCCTAGTGATTCTGAGTCTCCAAAAGTTTCAAAGTGTATTCCTTGTCTTCTTCTACCACTGTGCTGTGGTTCACTCAGGTCTCTAGCTTGCAACTGCAAGATGACAGAGCACTGTGAACATTTGGGGAAGGCATTCTATTTAGACAAGATGCTCTAGGATGACAAGTCCTTGCTGGCTAGCTGTGTGCACAACAGCACTTCTACGTTGTCTGCAGCAATAAAAATGTTTTCTATTAAATATGGATTTTAGAGGCTATATATAATTGGCACTGGGTGCAGAGGTGGTAGAGAATGCATGAAGGTTCAGGATGTAAAGAAAGCTCCCCATGGATATTCCAGAGTGCAACTGACTGTGTTTGCCATTCTGCTCTCTTCCCTATTCACTGGCTCAGTCTTTGAACATGTTTTACATTCTTTATGCTCTCCTGATTTCTCCAACATATACCTCTTCTTTTTTCATGGTTTGCCAGGAGCAATTCTCATGTCCTCCTGTCTTCTCATTCTGTATTCACTTACTGGGCAATTACATCTCCGCCTGGCTTCAGCTGTCCCTGTAGGAGTCTTCAGACTCCTCGTCAGGGTATTACACGTAACAGAACATACTTAACCTCACCTCTTCCCATGGTAATTCTCAAACACAGAGTTCAAAGAGACATTACAGTTTGAAGAGCCATTGCTCACCCCAAGTGTGGTCTGAGACATCAGTCCGGTGAATAATACCATCATGGACCGAGCTGTCTGCTACTGGTACCTGAGGTCCTTGCTACTATACTTGACAGAGAGTGAATTGTTCACCACCACATCTGACAAAACAGCTCAACAAGGAATTGTTGGTGGAGTAGATTCAGTCAGTCATTACATTCTGTGCATTCCAATTCATATCTGAAAAGGGTAATGGATTTCTTCCCATCCTTACTGTAAGTACTGAGGTTAATTAAGAAAACAAAAACAAAAAAAAAAAGAACCAAATTTCTGACCAAGACACTCAAGTCCATAACCCTCTTAGCTTAATACGTAGTAGTACTCCTGCATCCTGGAAGCCCAGCTCAGATGTCACTGTGGAGATTTCCGATGACTCCAAGGTGAACCGAACACTCATGTGACATTCACCCCGTATTACCTAGCGCTCCTACTCTGAGTCTTCTCTGCATTACATTGGCCTGTTTATCTGCTGGGAGTGGACTAGAGTTTTTTGTTCACTGGACCTCAGGGTGATGCACAGTTCCTGGCACACAGTAGACATCAATGAGCATATGTGAATGACAGCTTTGGCATTCCAACACATGACAGGATCTGAACCCAATTGCGACCCATAAATAGATGCTAGGTGGTCCATGAACAACATGATACAGCAATCAACATTTTATGTGTATATACATTTTTTGAAGATAATTTTCAGACTGTTCAGTCAAAATTCCTAGTAATTATTTTGACTATTCATGAAACTGTATGTTTTATTTGAAAATAGTACTATTAAAATGACTTTGGTATTTTTCTACATGAACTTGCTATAATCTTGGATTTCTGTACAAGTACACAGCTACCATCTTATTTTTGATGTATACCCTAGAAGGGTTAAAATCCTAAAATTTAAAAAATACTACTTTTATGTTTGGTAAAAAAGCATTATTCTATAGCATATTAAAAACTGACTACAACAAAATTAACACTTACATGCAACACAATGATTCACTTAAGGACATTTAACCTTCATGGTAAAATTTTTACAAACAAGAGACAAGAATCTAAGGATTCAAAAGGTTTTAAGGAGACTAAGAAAAACACGATGCCAGAAAAAGAATGTAGAAAGGCAGGAAAGAGAGCAAGGCTGGCTTCATGACAAGGGACACTGGTGTCTGAAAAGAGCCGCAGTGTTTTAGAACTACTTTAGCTTGCTGGAAGGCTGCTCCGCATCCAGAGAAGCCGGGCCCATCATCCAGTTGTGCTTTCAGTTTCATCTAAGGAATCCCTGTCTAGACCTTGCCCTTCAACAGAAGGAAGGAGACAAAGGATAAGGACAACAGTGCCCTGGGCTCTGCCCTGGGCAGCAAAGCCAGCGCTCAGACTGGATCCAACACCGAAGTAACTGTCTTTCAAGGATTTTCTGTCTTTATGCAACTGTTTGTAGCAATTTTGACAATGTATTTATCATATACTTAGATAAAATGAGGAGGTGGAAGCTCTGAAAAATACAAGCTGCTCTGGGAGTTCGAGGTGTTAGAAATACTGAGCATGTTCACTGGTCCTCAGGGTGCTTCTTTTAATTAAACATATACTGAGGGACAGGACTATAATTCTTTTAAAAGAAATTTAAAAATTTGTCCTATCAGCACATCAGATACTATACTGTTCCTTTTGAAAATGTGAAATTTTATGAAATGCTCTTAACAATCCACTAACATAGGACAGGCATTTTATAATTCCTCCCAGAAGAGCTGACAGGCTTTCTCTGGAGTGTGTGGAGGCTGTCTTTCCTTGCATTCACACTGGAGGGCCTGCAGTGCTGCTATCGATCTTACAACCAAGATGTCTAGCTGTGAAGCAAACCTTGCTCGCAGGGAAGCAAAAAAGAGACCTTCCTCTGCCTCAGGACCATCTTCCATCCAAAGGTAAAAGGAGGCCACAGGAAGGGGAATTTGGACAAGGGGCCTAGAGAACTGACAAGTTAATCAGCATCTAGGTGATTAGGAACGGATCATGATTATCTGCATCGAGACACAGTCTCAAGGCATTAAACACCAGCGCCCCCAGAGGAGAGCTCTGTACTAGCATCAGGGAGAACAGCCTCACAAATGTACTCATCTACCAGTAATCCCACAGGTCCTTTTGCTGCAGGACTCCAGAGGTATAAATAAATAAAACTGTGACTACTAAAACAAGTTTTTAGCCATGTGTGACATGTTCTAGCAATCCTAGCACTCAGGAAACTGATGTAGGATGTGGTGAGTACAGGTCAACCTGGGTTAGACAGCAACTTCAAGGCTTACCTTAGCATTACAGCAAAAGCCTGTCTCAAAGAGACTGAAAAAAACCAAAACAAAACAAAAAAAACTTGTTAAGAATGCAAAGGCCAAACATGGTGGCGCATGTCTCATCCAGGACTTGAGGGTGAGGCAGGATGGAGACGAGCTGGGGCTACACAAGGAGTTCGAGGCCAGCCTCGGCTACATGGTAAGATCCTATTTAAAAACAACAACAACCAAAAAAAAACAACCCCCCCAAAACAAACAAAAAACAACTTATAAAGTTCTACAAAAACAAATGTTTTCAACACTCTGTATTTACTTCTCAAAATGTTTTAAAGAAATCTTAATCTATTATTTAAAAAATGAGGTAGACAGAGAGATAGACATAAGAACAGGATTGTTCTGGGCAAATTCCTGATAAATGTAATGTGAAATGTAGTGATTTTGTTTTTATTTTTAACTTTTATTAGCGCACGTTTGCAGTACACAGTATATTCACTGAATGTACACTCAGTACCTTCACGGACTGGAACATGTACGTAATATATTTCAATTCCTTTCTTCCCCCCTCTTCCTCTGCCCCCTTTGTCAGCAACACATTTATTTATGTACCTTATAAGACCTTATGAAGTTAACTGTCGTATACACAGACTGGAAACCAGGCTAACAGGCCACACTGTATACGTACTGTCCACACTGGACTGCAAGACCTTGTTTTTTTCCCCTTATGGTTCATCTCCCAATGACTCAAGTTTATCCTCCTTTATGGCAGGGTACAGCAGTATTTCACGCTATATAATATTACACTTTAAAAATCTATTCATCTGCAGATGGACATGTAGGCTGTTTCCAAGATTTAACTACTACGAAATGTTCTGCTATAAGCAAGAGTGTGCATGGATCAATGTGGTATAATCATTTTAACTCTTGGGGGAAGATATCTAGATGGGGATTAGAGGGGTCAAATGGAATTTTTACTTTTAGTTTCTTGAGGAATCTTCACACTGATTACCACAGTGGCTGTATCAGTTTATAGTCTCACTAACAATAGAGAAGGGTTCCTTTCTCCTCATAACCTTACGAGCACTTATTAATGGTTGATTTCTTGATGGCAGCCATTCTTTCTGGAATGAGATGGAATCTTATTGTTTTAATTTGTGTTTCTAAAGTGGCCAGTGATGTTGAACATTTTTTCATGTATTTATTGACCATTTTTATTTCTTCATCTGAGAAGTACTGATTCATTTCAAATGTTCATTTTTTAATTGGGTCTCTAAATTTAGGGGTCTAATTTTTTTTAGTTCTTTATGTATTCAGGATATTTGTTCTTTGTGTGAGGAGTAGCTGTAAAATTTTGTCCATTCTGCAGGCTGTCTCATCAGTCTTCACTGTTAGTAGCTTCTTTTGCTGTGCAGTGATCAGTTATTTTGGGAGAGAGTAGAGAAAGGACATTATGAATGGGAGAGAAAGGGGAAAAGTAATGTTTGACAAAATCCCAACTAAATGTGCACTAATTAGACTATCTTATTTTTTTAAATTTCAAGATTCACTTAAGAGTTGTAGTGGGTTTGCCTTGTTATTTACACTAACAGCCCTTTTGGTAAGAAACTGATATAAACTACTGAAACCTGTTTAAATTTCACTATATTCATAGATAACCTTTTCTGTAATACTGCCATAGGACTTCAGCTCTTTCAAATGCTGTTAGGAATGTTTCAAGAAAAGAGAAGCAGATAAAAATGGAAGACAAAAAAATTCTGTCTCTTCATTCACTGCCTGCTCTACTTGCACCCCTATCCTCGAATTGGTGGAGCTCAATGAGTTTTGCATCTTCTTTAGGTTTTAGTCACTGTTGTGAAAGGCACGGGTTAGGAAGCAACTTGAGTAGAAGCCTAGGAACTACGCTCACTGCTCTGACAGCCAGAAGGGGCCGAGAGGCTAGGACTGGAAGCAAGCTGGAGGAGGCTGGGAGGTTGTCAGAATGTGCATCTGTAATACATATTCCATTTGCAAAAGCAAATAATTAGTACCCAGAAGAAATGGGTTTGCAATCGCCATGACGATATTGGTTAGTACTCTCTAGCTGAAATATGCATATGAGAGGTTCTTAATAAGCTTCTTCTGGGAAGAATTATTCTGCTGAAGTACAGAACAGAAAGGAAACATGACACATAACAGTGAGAAATCCAGCAGTCTCCATGACTGACACCTGCAAGGTATCGCTCATTTCGATGAGCCCTGCAATCTCTGATCCTGACCCTGCTGACTGGGCCCAAGAATGCAGGCACAGGCTAACAAAAGTCACAAAGACACACATACCTAGGAGACTTTACTAGTTTACCACGAACAGAAGCAGGAGAGTCTGTATCAATCAGCCTGACAGTGAGCTATCTTTAAAAAGAGAAATCACCACGGGGTAACTTGGTGTGTGTGGAAACAGAGCACATGCAGTTAATGGCATGGCGTCAATGTAACATGGCACGAAGCTCTGCTAGTCTATAAGAGGGCTCCCCCACCTGCCAGGCCAAGTGAAAGCTAGCTTCTACCTGGTAGTGGTTTCTTGTGTACCACAGCAACTTAGTAAATGCTTTCTGGAAGGTGATTGTATATGTTGTATGTGAGTATGTGTGTGAGTATGAGTGTGTCAGAAGTCAATATCCTCATTAAATCATAGTCATCTCTTACTATGCTAAAGGTATCTGAATGTTTCTTAAGATGGCAAAGAAAGTTGTCTTTCTTTGCCTTAATCTACTAAGTTTCATTCACTCCACTTGAATCAGCTAAATCACTGCAGAGGCCACTTACATTGCCCTGGTTTCTGATCAAGGCTATACTACATGGTAAACTTTACATTTGCCTACAATTCCATAAAGTCTTGGTTAAATTCAAATCAACTTATATTTACTGTGCCAATTTTATGTTCACTCCTGTGCCAGGTACAAAATAATACTCAGTGTAATGAAAGCCTTCAAGGAATGTTTATTTGCTGGATGCCTATGGCCCTTTGTAAGTTATATTTATTTGTTCATTTTTCACCAGTATTGACAGACTTTCTTCTAGGTATCAAGATTTGGTAGGCATAGGAAAAATACAGACTGACACCATACTGTCTGGGTTCTTTTACGAGCATATAATTGCTGGCATGGTGACACACGTAATCACAGCACTCTGGAAACAGAGGCAGGAGGATAGCTGTGAGTTTCAGGCAAGCCTGGGCTACATAGTGAGTTCAAGACCAGCCTAAAACACACAGAGAGGCTCTAACAAAAAAATAAGATATATTTACAAAAAAAAAAAAAAAACCCAAAACTCCAACAACAATAAATCACCCAAGTATTGTACACTGGAGCCACATGAAGGGAGAATACTTTTCTATCTAGGGACAGACAGAAGTCATTCATTATCTTTAAAAAAATCTAATTCTAAAAGAATAGCAAGTCACGATTATTTAAAAACTTTAACTGCAGTATTATAAAAGAAAATATTTTAAGTTCTTTCTTCTTGCTTCTCCAACCCCATCTCTCAAGAATGACAGTACTTTCAGATCTTTCCTCTATATGTAAAACACACACTTTTATACAAATATAAACATAGGCCTGAGGATTTAGTTAAATGGTACTGGGCCTACCTTTGAAGGACAAGATCCCAAATCGGATCCCTGGTACTAACAACATCAACAACAAAAAGTGTATGATTATATAAATGGGTAACATTTATAGCTTTCATATCCCATTTACATCATATACAAATATGCATGTACCATTTATATAAAATATACCTATGTCTATGATCATACTTTGCATTTTTTTCAGTAACTTCCTTTATGTTTAATTACCTGTAGTAAATTACAAATGTAAAAAATGTGGACAAACTGTGTACACTTAGTTTAGAAAGTAATTATACTGCATATCTACCATCAGGTCAATAAATAGAAAATCCCAGGTCTCCTAGGAAAGCCCTGAAGTCACTGTACTAGATTTTATGGCACTCATTTCCAGCTTTACTCTTAGGAGGCAGGAGAAGGTTCACATTTGTTTGAATGTGGCAAATGTCTGTAGGGTAAACGCAGCTCTGGTTCTGAATGCCTCTCTGGCAGCTTCCTTTCCTCTGTGTCTTAGCCTTTAATTTTCTATCTTTTTATTCATTCTTGAAATTATTTCCCAAGATGAAGTGACTATTTAAACCCGAAAGCCACCTCTGTGCTGCTATGAGGCGGCTGCCCTGTCCCTGCGTGCTGCGAGTTGGGGTTTGCGGGTGACAGACACAGAGGAGGTGAAGTGCTGTGCCGTCTCAGGCATTTTCTTACACACTCTCAGCAGGAGCAGTTATTGTCAGTAAGACAACTGTTCAAATAACGCAAGTGCTGTACTCCTGGGAAGAGAAATCTGTGTCACTTCTTGATTTCTCCCTTACATTAAAATGAATAAATGGATTCTTATCTACTAGAATATAACTCCTTAGGAGACAGGAGAAGTAAGCACCTCTGATTTTCCACTGTGCAAATGCATATGTAAAACAAATGCGCAAAGAGTGGAGAATAAAAGAACAGGAAAGAATGAATGTAATAGGGTACAGGAGAATATTGTCCTACCTTTGAAGAGTCTCCATTTTCTTTTTTGAAGATAGGTAGATGGATATATATATATATAAAAAAGAATTTGAGGTAATAGAAATATATTTCAATGTCATCACATATTCACTGGCATGGATTTCTTATCTATTGCCAGTTGAAGAGAGAGTTGTGGAATGGTGTGTTCCTCTGCTCATCAACCTGCCTACCTGTGTATACAAACTCTGTGCGTGAGTGTGCCTACTCACACTCTTGCTTATAGATGGGGGAGTCACTATAAAGACGTGATGGTAAGTACTTCTAGGGACCAGAATTGGAATTCGTAAGTAATCTTTTCACTTTTTCTATATAATACATAATAAACACATATTACTTTCATAGGGGAAAAAAATCTAACAACATATTTTCAAAGGAAAATACAAATGACAAAGGAAATCAAGAAGAAAAATAGACCAGGACACACAAGTTACTGGGGAAAATTCTTGGAAACTGTATGCTAGGCAGTGGCCCTGAGAAGAGGGAGAGGAGAATGGGAAGTGGATGAAAGCTGGATTCTGAGCAGGTATTAGGGAAGAAATGAAAATGGTAGCCAGTGAAGGTCAGAAGGGAGTGCAGCTGGCTCAAGTTAACTCCAACTTACACTGAGACAGATAACTAAGAGGACGCAAGAGAACCATAGCATAAGATGTGGAATGCCATCAATATTAATGTTTTATAATTCATTTAATAGGAAACAGAAGTTATTGTAGGTCACTTCACAAGGAAGTAATACGAGATAATGTGAACCTCATGGAGTAGTACAAAATGAGATGAACACATGAAAACCACTAGTAACTTGCCAGCAATTATAGGTTTTATTAAGTAAACCCCATGAAAAATTGCATGGGAGGGAGATTACCTCGGTATTCTTGCACAACATGCATTACCAGGGAAGGAAAGACCCAGGGCAGGAAGCTCCCTTGGCTGTGCGATGCACCTGAACGAGCTTGTCCGGTTTCACAATCCAAAAGTGCAGTCACTGTTCTACTCACAGGACTGTTGTAAGGATTGAATGCACACCACCAAACAGCACAGCCAAAATGCATGGGCTCACCTCTTCTCAGCTGCTATTGTGGCCAGCTTCTTGACAAACTTCATCCCGAGAATGGAAAAGATGAAGCCGAGAGACTTTTTCTAAATAAATAATCTACTTACTAGATGAAGGAAATGGAAGAATGAAAGGCAAAGATTTCCAAGTCTCCCCAGGGAGAAACGGACGGAACAGCAATAGACTACATTCATGCTCCACAGCTTGCCCAGAGTCATGACAGTCTCATGCGAGTTTCATCGCGTACGCCTATTCACTGGCTCAACAGCCATCTCCACCTTGCTACAAGGAGATTTCCTTGTATCAGTACAAACAGGGCCTGCAATTTCTAAAGTAAGTACATTTATATTAATTTGGTTTCAGGAAAAAAAAAATTCAAGAAGGCATAAAACTTAACAGAACTGAGATATGAAAAACTCCTATCTATTTATTAGGTGGTACCAGGGATCAATGAAATATTCATTTTTTCAGTGGGCTAGAACTCACAATAGTTTGTTAAAAGTAAAAAACAAAACAAAACAAATCCCACATATAACTCTAAGGAAGAAAAATTCTATGTGAAATATTTCACAGAATTAATCATTTTTAGGGTTTAAATCATTTATATTTGTGTCCTATGAGAACCAGAATTGTAAAATTCTGAAGATCAATAAAATTTAATCACTTAAGAGGCCCTGATTTCCTGTCCTTTTAAAATTCTGTCAAGTGGATTCTCATTTCTAAGTTATATATTCTGGTTCCAAGATATAGTTGTAAAGCACGGCCTTCACATGCCATTACAGAATTCCCAGAGGTCAGAAAGTCTGAGTACTATTATGTGATAGAAGACAAAACCTGGGAAAGCCTTAAGGCAATCTGGGCTGCACAGACCTTACTTTCCCAAAAGCACACATCCTTGTGGAAGATGACAGAGTTGGAAATTGTGTAACTAAGCCTCCAAAACTAGTTACAACTGTGGAATGTGACCATTCTTTTGCAACATAGTTGGTCAGCATCACATGAAAATATTGAGAAATAAAACTTATTTACCTGTTATCCTAGTTACTTTTCTTGTTGTTGAGGCAAAACACCAGCTCCCCAAAGTTAAAGGAGGACACGTTTATCTAGCTCACAGTTTGTAGAGGTTTCAGTCCATGATGGGTTGGCTCCAAAACAGGGTGGCATGGCAGAGGAGAAATAGCTCATGGAGAGTAGAAGGTAGCAAAGCAACGAGGGACAAGCACCTCTCTTTCCGTCCCTTATGTTTTATCAGGGTACTTCGGGTGGGCACCACTCACATCCTTCATCCTGATGGCCTTGATCCTAGCACTGCACCATTAGTCAATCCTAGGGTCACACACTCTGACGCGGCAGATCAATGAGACTTGGGGGATCATCTAGACACAAAAAGTACAAAGGAATGGGACCAAAAAAAGGGATACAAAGGAATGGGACCAAAGCAAGCCCAAACTAGCAGGGCAAGCATTAAATTCCACGGTTCCACTTGCCGCATTCCGGGCACTCCATGGCCAACTCCGAAGGGCTTAGGTGGCTCCGCCCCTGCAGCAGTGCAGATGGTTGTAGCTCCAGTGGTTTCTCTCTTGGGCTTGCTCTGCTCCCTCCTTGCAGTTTTCCTGAAGATCACGCTCTTGACTTCTCTGAACTTCTGGGGTCTCCACTGCACGGCCGGCTTCACGCTCACAGTTCACACACTACCCCGTCAGGCGCACCCTGCCTGGCCTCCCAGGTCTTCTTCCGAAACCTGGGTGGAAGCCTTCCTGACACCACAGCTCTTCCATTCTGTAGCACCTAACACCAGCACCATGAGGATGATGCCACGGTCTGCTGCCAGCAGGAGCAGTAGCCAGGCTTCCTTCTCCCTTGGCTGTAGGGGTCCAGTACCTATGAACGAAATCCTGAGGGAGAACTTCCCTAGGCTGTCACCATTCTGGAATATGATGCTCCAGGGCTTTTTCCTCAAAGCAAAGTCTATCACTTTTGCAACTCTGAGGTTGCAAAGGCTCGAGTCCTGCCGGTTCTTGTGTTGTCCTCAGGCCACTTTTTCTGTTGTCTTCTTCTGAAGTACTTGGCTTTTTCTTGCTTAGTCTTTTCAGTGATCAGTATCCCCTCTGCTCCACCTTTGCTGGATGCTTCCTTCCTGGCCAAACTCAAAGTGTTTTAAATCATTTTGCTGGGCTCTTTGCTCTTGATTCTCAACATAAATCTGGCTAAAAGCCTCTAATAGTAGCTATGCCACTACCTCAACATTACATGGCCTTGGAATTTCTTCTCTAGGATTAATTAGTTTGCCACTTTTAACCTCAGGCTTAGGCAGACTCTGGTCATAAAATGTAGACAAACTTTTTTCCAAGCCATAATATACACTGTCCGGAATCGAACAGTCAATACAGTCCTTCTTCCCAGCAAAAACATTCCACACCCTGTCCCAACTGGCAGTATTTCTATCAGCCTTCTGATCCTCTGAGGTCGACCAAACTCTCTCATACAGGATAGCCGAAGGTGTTTCAGCTTTATCTTTTTAGCTGGCATCTCCAAACCTTTTCTAACTCTTCAATTTCCACAAGTTGGCTCCAAAGGTTCCTAAACTACATGGTCAAGTACAGATGCAGCAACAACACTACTTTTTTGGTATCAAATTCTGTCTTGGTTATTTTTCTCTTTGCTAAGACAAAATACCCAATGATAAGGGAGGAAAGGTTTATTTAGCTCACAGTGTGTAGAGGTTTCAGTCCATAACTGGCTGGCTCCAAGACAGGGTGGCATGGCAGAGGAGAAATGGCTCATTGTGAGCAGAAGTTAGCAAAGCAACAAGTGACAACCACCTCTCTTTCTGTCCTTTATGCTTTTCCAGGGTATGTAGGGTGGATAGCACCCAAACCTTTAATCTAGTGCTCTTGATTTTAACACTTCACCATGAATCAACCCCAGTGTCACATGCTCTAGATGCAGGCACCTTGAAAAAGCTCCACCTATCACTGCATGAGGGTTTAGGGACATCTAGAGATAAGCCATAAAAATCTACTAGTTCCTGTCAGAGAATAACTCATTCACGTAACAATCCTAAGGTGTAAACTCACAACTCCCTTGTTTTAGTACTTAGATCTTTCTATTTTGTTTTTGATATGAGGAATCAAACTCAAGACCTTGTGTCTGCTAGGCAGGGGCAGCACCAGAGCTAAATATCTAGCTCTAGATCTTTAAAAGAACATTAATGTGCTGTTTCTACAAATGGTGCTTGAAAATGTTTTTAAAAAAAGAAAAGAAGGGCCGGGAATTTAGCTCAGTGGTTCCGGTGCCTGTCTTGCAAGCGCAAGGATCCGGGTTCGATCCCCTGGTAAACCACGTACCATACTGGGCGTGGAGACTGACCCCAGCAGCAACCAGTACCCCATACCACAGTGCCAGGTGTGGTGGCTCATGCCTGTAATCCCAGCACTCAGGAGGCAGAGGCAGGAGGATTGCTGTGATGTGAGTTTGAGGCCAGCCTGAACCACAAAGCGAGACCTTGTCTCGAAAAACCTTAAAAAACAAACAAAAAAAAAAAACAATGAATTTCTTAAAAAAAAAAAAAAAAAAGAAATATGTCTGTTGTACAGTAATATGAGAAGGACAAGGAGGTAAGAGAAGATGCAGATGAAACAAAACTGGCTCTACGCTGCCAACTGCTGCTGCTGAGGATGAGCAGACAGACATGTGGGGCATGAATGTAGTCCTAGCACTCAGAGGCTGAAGGAGGCAAATCAACGTGAGTTCGAGGCCTGCCTGAACTATATCATGATGCAAGGCCACCCTGCACTACAAAGTGAAACTGATTCAAAAATTCAAAAACCAAACCAATCCAGACCAAAACAAAATGAAAAAAGAATTTCACATATGTGGTGGCCACTTTCATAGAGTATGTTTGAAATCTTCCATAACAAATATTGGGCGTGTATCTATTCTTCAAGACTATCGCCTAACTTTATAACTAAACAAGAGCATCACAGTACTATTAACTGCTTTGAAATAAACATGTTATCCTTTAAAATACTGAGTTAAGGTTTTAAGAGTTCTGTGATTTATCTGCGCAACAATGACAAGAAGCACACCAGAGAGTAATCCTTACCGTATGTCTTGTGCTTAAAGCACTATCTCAACTGATTTTCGCAACACTGAGATACAGTAGGTAAAATTACAATTTGTCAGAAAGAAACATGCAGTTCAGAAGTGTTCAGTGGCTTGCATTTCAGTCAGTCATTCATTCCAACACGCAGTGAACACCTGTGCGCCAGACATATCTGTCCTGGGTGTTAGAGATAAAGATAGAAACATGGTTCTTCTTTGCATGAGATGTATAATAGAATAGATTTTTAAATTACAATGTACAGAACTCCATGAGGTCAGTAGATGGTGATCCCATCTCTTAAAGTATCTGAAGCTGCTGCCCCCTGCTGTCTAAGAAAGACAGGCAAAACCAGGAGACCTATGGGCTTGATTTCACTTCGTCACTTTCTCCAACAGCAAAGTTTCCAGTTTTAGGTACAGTAGCTGTTTTGCAAATTTGTTTTGCCTTCTTGTAACAAAGACTCATTTTGTGAACGAGCTGGACCGATAACTTCTGTGTGCCTTTCATCCATTGCCTAACACAAAAGAAAAGGTACCTTCCCACATTAGCATGTGATTACCTTGTAAGAGTATTAACATTCATTGAACAATCAATAAATATCCATTACAGAGACCGAGACTGACACTGAACAGAAAACAGGTGAAAGTAAGAAAATTCGATTTCCTCAGATACACAGGAAATACACTGTTTCTCATTCCTACTTCCCAAAGGGGAAACATGGCTTGACTATCAACAATGAAAACAGTTAGCTGTCTGACAGCTTAAAAAAAAAAAAGAACCAGTATTCTTAATTAAAAAAACTAAATTGAATTGAACTAAAAACTAATCCAGATTTGAAACTTTAATTTAAACTGAATGATCTAATATAACTGAAAAGATTCTGGATTATAGGTATTAACTCAGTAACAGAGAGGAGGATATAAAGAAAAGAGAATTAGACTCTTAGGGGCTATTGAAAACCATTAAGTCATTTAAAAATTTTTCTGGTATTTGGATTAAACTCATTAGATGGAAGATATTTTGAACAATTTGATGAAATATAATCTGCGAGGTCTTCAAAGGATCTTAAAGTTTCTGTTTTATTTTGTTCTTCTGTGGTGGTGGGGATCAAACCCAGGGTCTTGCTCAAGCCAGTAAGTATTTTATCAATGAACTGCATTTCCAGGCCAAGTCCACTATAATTTAATTATCATGAATAGTGTTTTTAAAATTCTGTAACTATTATAGTTGAGTCAACTGATAAAACAATCAACCAAAGATAGCTAAAAACTAGTATTAGACACTCTTTCTTTTAACCCATAATTATCCTTGCAGAGAAAAGTAGAAATAGAAAAAAATACTGGACTCTACTTTGAGGATAAAATTAACTTCATCTACATGAAAACATTTCATTTCTTAAAATGTTTACTGTTATGTCTAGCTTTGCATAAGGCATCCTTCAAACACATGTACTTCCCTGGGAATCTTCAGGTCAGTACTCCCCAAACTTGCCACCCCCACCCCTCCTCTGCCTTGTTCTTACTTAATGCTAGTGGTCTCTAAAATGGGATGTACAAGAAACACCCTCTGGGAAGGAGATTAAAATATGAAAACTTTTATACTGGGCACGTGCTTCAGAAACCGTACCAAAGGTTTGTGACTTCTAGAATGTCCCGACTGTCCAATGCAACACATGCTTCCATGCTGCCAAATGGTTCAGTTCTCTCCCAAGTCTCTTCTCTTCCACACACTCTGCTTGGGCAGCAGCTGAGACTCCCCAGTCTGCCTAGATTTCTGTTGCAGTTTTGTCTTGTCTCACTCCTTGCAATGCCTTTTCCCAACTCATCTTTCACAGAAGACAGATCTTCTACTAACTAAAAGCCCCGTGACTTTAGGGAACCACTCAGGTGTTCAGACTTCTGTGTTCACCCGTGATGGGCACGTGGACAGCTCACAGGACCACTGTATGACTGAACGAGCTGCGACAAACACAAGGGGAGCTTAGCACAGGGCAGGTGCTGCTGCCTGGCACATGCTCCTGCTCGCCTGCTCCAGCTGTCTGGCTCCCTAGCTCGCTGCAGACCCGCCCCGCCAGGACACAAGCACCTCTCAAACACACCCTGCACTCTCAGCTCCTCAGCCTCAAACGCCCTTTCCTGCCTCGATCAGTGAAATTCTATCCAGCTCAAAAGTCACCTTTTCCAGGATGTCTTCCTTTTATTCTTTGATCAAAAATTTATCTTATTCCCTTTGTGCTTTCCCAGCACACTGCTTGCATAGTACCAAGGCAGAAAGCTTGCTATTTTTCTTTTCATGTTCAGTAATTAAGACCTTGTGCTTAAAGGGATTTAATACTGTCTGCTGAAAGAATAAAGGAAAAAAAACACCTTCAAAAGGAAGACATTCTTACCAAAAGACCAATCGTCTGTCTTTTGAAATAGTTTTTAGAGAACAATGTGCATCTGAAAAACAGCATAATTTGTATTTAATTTTACAATTGTAGTCTAGTATGAACAATGTATCTAAAATACCCTGATTTACTATAATTGTCTTATGTGTTTTATATGCTTCTTTGCCTGTTAGTCTAGCTGTATGTCTGTATGTTTGATAACTATGTTCTAAGAACTTCTAAATAAATGAGCCTAATGCTGGCAAAAGAGGGGATGGAAGGGAAGGAAAAAAATGAACTGATATGTTAGGTACACGTACTGTACCTCTTCCCCACACCAAATGTAATCATTATGTACAGTACATGCACTAACAGAATTTAAAAAGAACAATTAAAAATGAAAAAATGAGAAAATTCCCTAAAATTTTGCTATCCTTGTATTATTTTTAAATTGTCAAACTGACTTAAAAATTAATATCCACTGACAGACTACCAGCAAATATACTATTAATACGGGACAGTGATTCAAATAGGAACAAATTAATGATACATACCTAAAAATGTTATGGATCTGTTTAAAATAATTTTTCAAATATTTAATGCATTCTCATAACAGTGAATGAAATAATCAGAACACTACACTGATCCAACCTTGACCAATGTATAGTTTCTAGTGATAAAGATTAATAAGGAAATACACAAGATGTTACTATAGGGATATTTCTAGGTAATAGAATAACACAATTTTTACTTTGCTCTCTATGTTAACTGAATTTTTTTAATACACACATTTTAATAGTAAGAAAACTAACTCAAAAAAGACTGGACATAAATGCATTCTAATTAAAGCTTAATCAGATTTGTGAATATAAAAAAAGTTTACTAGCAAAGTGGAAAACCTCTTGACTTTCAATTTGGGGTGGGAACTGTGAGACAGGGCCTTGTCTATAGTTCAGATTGACCCTGAATTCATTACGTAGTTTAGGCTGGTCTTAAACTTATGGCAATTCTCCTTCCTCAACCTTCTGTGTACTGGGATTATAGGTGTACATCAACACACGCAGATGATTTTTTACATTAATCTCAATACATTTGTGCTGACGTAATTAAAACTCAAAGTTAAAGCTGTAGCACAGGCGAAGACGATCCTGCAAAGTCTAGGTAAGCACACTGGTGTTCGAGCACTGTAGCACGCAGGTCACAGTTCTGCAGGCAGAGGGAGTGGGTCACCTATGAACCCTGTTGGGGCTAGGAATGAGTAAAAGGCAGAACAGGAAGATGAGAAGACAAGCTTGGAGGGCAGTGCCATCAAAGGGGCATAGAGAGCGAAAAACTCGGGAAGAAAGAAGAAATATGTAATATATATATTATATATATAAACGCATCTTATTGCCTACCCTCACCATGATCAGCATCAGCTTGCTATGCTCAAGAGTCACCCTACTCCTTCTGCTTTATAACTGACTTTATTGGTATGTTTTATACATATATTATGATCACATTCAAAATTGAGAATGTACCTGGTACATGACACATCTTGATTCTCATTTTCTTCTCTGCCCCCCATACAACCTGTACCCCCTATATACATAAGCTTTGTTTCCCTTTTTTCTATCAATTTTTTTCTTTCCCTTCTTCACTTTTCTCTACCTACCCTTTCCA
Source organism: Petromus typicus (assembly GCA_004026965.1). NCBI lineage: Eukaryota > Metazoa > Chordata > Mammalia > Rodentia > Petromuridae > Petromus > Petromus typicus. Next base: position 65,867 of record PVIR01003331.1, on the reverse strand, counting down.
TTTTCCTTTTGCACATTTTCTTCCTATTTCACATTACCTATCATATATTTTGGCGTTCATTTACACCTCCAGTTTTTCATACTAGACAAAAGATACGGTATTTATACACCTGTGTCCTGTTTTTTCACTTATGAGTATGTCCTCAAGGTACATCCAATTGAAGATAAATGACTCAAATTTATATAAACACATCTTCTTTATTCAGTCTCTCCTTGAGAGGCATTTGGGCTGTTTCCAAGATTTACCTATCACAAAATGAGCTGCTATAAACATGAGTGCATATATGTCATTGTGGTATGATTCTTTTAATTCTTTCATATATATACCTAGCAAGGCAATAGCAGGGTCAAATGGGACCTCAAGTCTTAGTATTTTAAGGAATCTCCACACTGATCTCCACAGTGAGATCAGCACTCCAACAGATCTCCAACAGCAGAGAAGGGTTCCTTTCTCTCCACAGCCCCGCCAGCATTTGTTCTTGATTGATTTCATGATAGCAGCCATCCTTTGTGGAGTGAGACAGAATCTCATGGTTGTTTTTATCTGCATCTCTTCAATGACCAGTAAAGTTGAACATTTCTTCATACATTTCTTAGCTGCCTTTACTTCTTCATCTGAAAAATGTCTGTTCATTTCAGATGGCCATTTTTGAATTGGGTCTTTAATTTTGAGGGGAGCTGATTTTTTTTTTTTAAGTTCCTTATATACTTTAGTTGTAGCCCTTTGTCTGAGAAACAGCTGGTAAAAATGCTTTACCATACTATAGATTGTCTTTTCACTCTGTAGGTGATTTCTCTTACTGTGCAGGAGCTTTTCAGTAAGATTAGATCCCAGTGGTTTATTCTTTCTACTAGTTCCCATGCTGTTGAGGTTTTGTTCATAAAGTCTTTCCCTATGCCAATGTTTTCAAGAATTCTACCTAACCTATTTTCCAGCAGGTTTAGTGTTTCTGTTTTTTTTTTTTTAGGTTTTTTGAGACAGGGTCTCACTTTGTGGTTCAGGCTGGCCCTGAGCTCAGCCTCAGACTCACATCACAATCCTCCTGCCTCTGCCTCCCGAGTGCTGGGATTACAGGCGTGAGCCACCACGCCCGGCACTGTGGTATGTGGTACTGGTTGCTGCTGGGTGTGGGTATCCACACCCAGTATTGTTATGTGGTTACCGGGGAATCGAACCCGGGCCCTTGCGCTTGCAAGACAGGCGCTGGAACCACTGAGCTAACTCCCCGGCCCTAGTGTTTCTGTTTTAATATTTAGGTCTCTAATCCACTTCGATTTTAGTCTGGTGCATGAAGAAAAAGACAGATCTAGCTCTAATCTTTGAAAAGTTGAAGACCAGTTTTTCTAGCACTCTTTTTGTTAAAGAGGCTATCTTCCCTCCACTGAGGGTGTTTGGTTCCTTTGTCAAAGAGGTGGCTTAGTATATATGAAGTTGTTTCTGGATCTTCTAGTCTGTTCCACTGATCCTCAATTCTGTTTCTTTGCCAGTACCATGCTGTTTTTATCACAGTGGTTTTATAGTATAGTTTCAAGTAGGGGACTGTGATACTCTCTGCTGTGATCTTGTTGCCTAGGACTGCTTTTGCTATTCTAGGTCTCTTGTGGTTCCAGATGAATTTTTGGATTATTTTCTCTAGCTCTGTGAAATCACTACTCCTGTTCAAGATAGTGCTGGAAACATTAGCCAGGATAACTAAACAAGAGAAAGAAATAAAAGGAATGAAGACAGGTAAAGAAGTTGAAGTGTTATTATTTGCTGATGACAGGATACTCTATATAGAAGATCCTAAAACTCAACCAGAGGATGACTAGACTTAATCGCCAGATTCAGCAGTGTAGCTGGATACAAGGTCAACACTCAAAAATCAAGAGCCTTCGTATACACAAACAACGGACTCACTGAAAGAGAAATAAGGGAATCAGTTCCTTTCATAATAGCATCCAAAAGGATGAAATATGTAGGAATCAATGTAACAAAGGAGGTGAAAGATCTCTACTTTGAAAATTACAGTATTCGGAAAAGGGAGATGGAAAAGGACATCAGAAAATGGGAAAATATCCTTTGTTCCTGGGTGGAAAAAATCAGTATCACCAAAATAGTCACATTGCCTGGTATATAGAATCAATGCAATTTCGACTGAAATCCCAACTCTCTCTGTCTTGACAAATACATTACTTCCTCCAGGCGTCAAAGCAGGAGCCTACAGAGAGAGACAATAGCCCCAGAGGTCTTGGTGGCCCTCCAGCTTCCCAGCATCTGTACAGATCCTGGCTGCCGAGAGGGGGCAGGCACAAGGAGAGCAGCTGCACACCTCGCTACTTTCTCTCCTTAGCCACCCTGTCCTCATTTGCACTCTCTCCAACTACAAAGGATGCACTATCTTCAGTTATAAGCCGCCCACAAGATCCCATGAGTAGAATTTATCATCCAATAATGATATGGTCATCTTCCTTTTCTGGTGAATTTCTAAAACATTATTTTTAGATGCCAGGACTGGACATGTTTAAAAGTAAATCTAGAAGACTAGCCCATGAGAATATTTAGATAATGCCTTAGGCCTCGGGTATGAATACATATTTCAACAGTGCATCATCTCGATTTCCAGGATGTCAACTTCATGTGCCAAGGAAAATCTCAAGACAAAATGCGAGATTTTTACTTTTAAAGAAAATTCTATGCATTTTTTCTGTTTTGTTTTGTTTGGGGTTTTTTTTTTGAGACAGGGTCTTGCTTTGTAGTTCAGGCTGGCCCTGAGCTCAGCCTCCAACTCACATCACAGCAATCCTCCTGCCTCTGCCTCCCGAGTGCTGGGATTACAGGCATGAGCCACCACACCCGGCACTGTGGTATGTGGTACTGGTTGCTGCTGGGCATGAGTCTCCACATCTAGTATTGTATGTGGTTACCGGGGATTGAACCCAGGCCCTTGCACTTGTAAGACAGGCGCCGGAACCACTGAGCTAAATCCCTGGCCCAATTCTACGCATTTTTAAATTTGCAATTAGATATGAAGGCTGAAGTATAAATAATTGTTAAGTACATATGTGAGTGCTAAGACTTAGAATACATTGGTCAAATTATAAAGTCTACTGAAATTATATTTCAGAAATTGCTACTTCACAATTCAGAAAACACTATCATATATCTGAAAGTGTTCACACTCTAGTTTAAGAGTGCTATTTTACACTTCACCAAACAGTATGGTAATTTGTCTACAATTGCCAAAAGCTGCACTTCTTGAAGTGAAAACTAAAATGTCCTTGCAGAGAGCTTTGCTCAGCAAGTTTCCCACAGTAAAATATTTTCTTGTAAAATATACCAGAAATAAGAAAGGAGTCCACATGAAACAAATGCACCCTGCACCCTAGAGGTGCAAGAGCACCCTGCACCCTAGAGGCGCTGCAGGATCTGTTCCCCATCCCTACCCCTTGAGCCTTCCCCGGCACTGGTCTCCTAGATCTCGGGCAGCTGGACCAAACCAAGCAAGACAGAGAGAGCTGTGGGGCTCTGAAGAACTGCTTAGCTGTGTTGACTGTGAGAAAGAATGGCTGGGGTTTGAGGAGGAGTTAAAGAACAGAAGGAGGTTGTCAGGAGCTAACGGGCCACTGCTGACGGAAGGAAAGCTTTACTTCTACCTACTTTGCTTTCTGGCACTGCCCCAACTGTGCCTCTGCATGGCAGATCCAACACTGGCTTCAAAGCCGATTTTAGTCTCTGAGGTAATGTGCAAGAACATTAAGTTCTCAGGCTTGGCTCTTTTTGGGAATTAGCACACATAGCTTAAAGATACACTGTATGTGTGGTAAATCATTTTCAGCTTTAGCCCCAGGAGGAAGCCAATTTATTTTAGAGACACAGATACTCCAAAATAATCACTCATTTAAAAAAATTCCTTAATATTCTAAAAAAGAGATCATATTATCTATCACTGGCATATTGAGTTTCTACTTTCCTCCTCTTTCTTAGAAATCTTTTCTTTTCCCCCAATAAAACCAGTAAATAATAGGCAGTTTACATAATGGTCAAGGAAATGAATTCTCCAGCTAGATTTCCTGGATTGGAATCATAAATATAAAGGGGGAGAAAAGCTTGACTTCCATCGGCCTCAGTCATCTCCTGGGTAAAGCAGGACACCACTATCCATCTGTGGCACAGCACTTTGGATAGTTCTTGGGGTGCAGGAAGTGCTCAAAAGGGTCAACAGTCATTACTGGTTTTTTTTTAAAAATTGCTATTACTCATCAATCAGGACAGAAAACCCAGAGCTAAATTCATGCACTTGGGACCAGCTGATCTCTGGCAAAGGTGTCAAGAACACATATCTGGTAATAGATTAGTGCCAAAAGCAAACTGGGGACTCAACAGCAAAACAAACAAACTCAGTTAAAAATGGGTATATAATCTGAATGGACATTTCTCAAGTGACGCATGAATGACCAGCAAACCTATGAAAATAACTTCAACAACTCTAGCCACGGAAATGCAAATTAGAGCTGCTAAGAGACACCAACTCACTCCAGTTAGAATGCCTATCATCAAAGACAAATATAACAAGTGTCAGAAAACATGGAGAAAAGGGTAGTTTTGTCTGCTGTTGGAGGAACTATAAACTAGTACAGCCATTGTGAAAAGGAAAATGGAGGTTCCTTAAAAAATCAAAAATAAAATTACCACATGACTCAGCAATTCCACTTCGGGTATGTATTCAAAGGAACTGAATGAGTATGTTAGAGAAATCTGTGTTCCCCAGTCAACTGCAGCATAATTTGCAAAAGCCAAGATGTGGAAGCCACCTAAGAATGTGTCAATGAATGCATGGATAAATAAAATGTGGCACACTGCATACACAGTGGGATACGATTCAGCCTTTCCTGCCTGCCTTCTTGCTTCTTTCCTTTTCTCTTTTTCCCTCCCTCACTTTCTCCTTCCCCTCCCCACCCTCTCTCTTTTTCTCCCCCCACTTCTGTTGTTTTGAGACATGGTCTCACCATATAGGCTGGTTATTTTGGCTTATGTCTAGATGTCCCCCCAAAACCTCATGTTTTTCCAGAGGTGGCTAAATCTAGAGTACGAGACTGATTCATAATGGGTTGGGCCAGAGGGGCATGAGGATTAAGGGCATGAGCGCTGCCTGTCCTAAGTAGTCTGAGTAAGGTAAAAGAGGCTGAAGATATTGTTGAGGTCCGTATTGTGTGGGTGCCATAAAATGTTTCCCCTGTGACGCCCCTCTGCCATGTGCCATTCTCCCTTGGAGCCAGCCAATTACATTTCTGAAATCTCTACAAACTCCGAGCCACGTATGCCCTTTAACTTTGGATGTTGGGTATTTTGTTTCACCAATGAAAGAAAAGTAATTAACACACTGGTCTTGAGCTCACTACACAGTCCAGACTGGCCTTCAAAGTGCGACAGTCCTCCTGCCTCATCCTCCAGGTGGTAGGATTACAGGTGTACACTATCATGGCTAGTGCTATTTGGCCTTTTAAAAGGGGCATTTTATCACATGTGACAACATGGGTGAACTTACAGGACACTTAAAAGGGAAATAACTCATGCACAAAAAATTGATACTGCTTGATCTCACTTACATGTGGAATCTCTCAGAGCTGAAATCCTAGCAGGAATAAGCAGTATGGTGGCTCTGAGAGGCTAACGGGGAGGGACGTGGGGACAGGAGATGCTGGTACAGAGCACACACTTTCAGTCAGACAGGAAGAATGAATTCTTCCTATTCCTGTTCCATAGCATAGTGGTCACAGTTAGTAACAACAATGTATATTTCAAAATTGCTAAGTAGATTTTTAGGTGTTTTCATCAGAGAAAAATAGAAGTGACAGACATCTCAGTTTGACTTAATCATTCCACAATTAAAACATTACAACATACCTCATTATATAATTATTCTTTTATAAATTAAAATCATTTAAAAATTGTTACAAATGCAAGATGACACGTTTGTACCCAGTCTTTTTTTAAAAACACGGTTAATATATTTAATAATTTGTACGTCTGACTTCTGAAGTTAAGAATGCACTTCTTAAAAGCTTATTCAAATTTTTGTTATTAAAAAATTCTAATTTTTCAGCTAGATGTGGTATCGCATACCTGTAATCCCAGCACGAAGAGACTGAGGCAGGAGTGCTGGAGTCTTGAGCCTAGCCTGAGCTAAATAGTGAGTTCGAAGCCAGTCTGAACTACAAAAGGGGATCCCATCTCAAACAGCAAACAAAAAATAATCTAACTTCTACAGACACAAAAAGTGAAGAGGAACTGAAGATCCCCAGAACTAAGGCTAAGATACGTGTGCAGTGACAACAGAGTGGTGACAAGGACACGCGGGGCTCACGTCTACTCTGCGGTTTACAATCGGAAACGCTCAGTTAACTCGGCTCTGTGAAGCTGATTTTCAGGGTGTGTAACAACTCCTATGCCTCCAAACCACAGCGGTGGAGGGTCTGCGTGATCTTCATTCGGAGGAGTGCTACAGCAGGACTGGTATCCTCTTCCTCTCAGGCAGGGTGACAGTAAACCTTTGAGACAGAGAAAAGTACCCCAGAGGTCTTTTTGGCACCACAAGGCCCAAGTTGGAAAGCCCTGTTCTGTGGCATCTCTCACCACAGGAGGAACTACAGATGACATTCAACACTTAGCAGCAGCTCCATTTCCAAATGTTAGTTTTTCATGTAATCATCACATCTCATGGAAAATTCATATCTGTCTCAGCTCTTCTACTTTACTGGGAAGAAAACTCTAAGCCAGCAGGAGTGAATAAGTGGATTTCAATCTTCTGAAAGGGCTTGGGTGTGGCTGAGATAGCTAACTTTGAAAACTTAGCAACATGGGATACATTATGAGTAAGTTCTTTTTTTTTTTAAAATAATGATGCTAACTCACCAGATCTTTCTGAAAGAGCCCTTTTATTACTTTCAATAAGTCAAGCAGAGAACAAGTTGTAATATGAAACACAATTTATGCAACTATGTTGAAATTCTCTGACAGAGTTACATCTTCTAATGTAAGAATTTTATGGTAAACCAATTTCAAAACAATATTAAGAACTAGGTTAAGCTCCTTTGGCTTGAGGCTGTCACAGGAAGTCTCTTCCTATACAAATCATTGAAATCCTAAGGTAACATGATAATGCCTTTAAATTAAAAAAAAAAATGTTCCCTACAGCTTAAAATTAAAAAGCCGAAATTAAACCTCAATTCAAATTATACTCTTAGGCAACTCCAATAGCTAAACACAAAAACATGTTAAAATAAAGATTGCAACATCAAGGGAAAACCATTCCCATGTATACTGTCTTGGATGGTCATCCATTTCTGATTCCTGCCAGATGAAAGCCACTGACCCTTTAAAGGCTCCCTACAGCCACCAACCCACCCTCACTAGTTCTCACCACATGGTTTCCTCTGGGAAAGGCATGCAGCACGTTTGCAGGGCCAAGAGAAATCCAGTGGGAGGGTTCAGTGTGCCTTTCCAAATCAATAGATTCTCATTATATAACCTCTCGTAACAAGAGACAAGCTAGTAAGTCACACGTACACCTTAACTGTAAGGCCGGCTGTGTTGCATGCCTCACCCTGTTATGAAAGAAAAGGAAAGAGTTCTGTGTATGGTATGATCCACCCTTCCAGTAATTTCAGAAAAATAATGAATCCTACTTGATATACTACTGGACTCTTTTTAACATTGATTATCAGTTTGTATGGTATTTTTAATCAGAAAAGCCCAAGGAATATATAACAAAACTTCCATATTTCATTAATAAAATAAAGTAAGTCTTGGAGCCACAGAATTCTGAGAATCTAAGCTGTCCCAGAAAGTCCAAGAAAAATACTTCAGTTTCACCATTCTCAAATTCACTTGACTCCGAAACAAAATAAACACATTACTCTATTTAATATCGTTGCACAAGCGAATTCACCAGAATGAAATGTGTTCAGAATTCCTAGAAAAAAAATGTAGCAATACAGGCTGCCAACTTGTTCAATGTCAAGCTTTAGGCAGTATAGCAGCAATAGCAGCACATGAGTCAGAGTGAATCATGCCGAAGTTATTTTTGCTTTTAGGGTCCTGCCAGGCACTGCGTTAATATTCAACCCAGAGTAAATTTAGTCCGACAAGAAAACAAGTGTTTCCATGGCTGCTTCTTCACAATGTTTATTGTATATAATCAGCCATCAGACACAGGGATCAGCAAGATAAATAAAGTTGAAATGCTCATCTTTCCTTTAGATCTGGGCTTTGGAACACTAGAATCACTAAATACCACTTAAGACAGTCTTCTATTGCCTTTATCTGTCAAACTCCCCAGACCCATAGAGCAAGTGTGAACAGAATATATTAGTGATACTTCATTTGAAGTCCACATCACTAAAGTAGTTTTAGTGGATGGCCCATTGGTTTTATTTGGCTTTGCATTAATTATCACATTTCTTTTATAATATAACTCAAGGAACGTAAGTGCTTAGCAGAAAGTTGAAAACGTGGTCTACAGATACCAAATGGGATCCTCAGTCAGTACAATATACAGTGAAGAGTGAAGGTCTGGTGACGTGGGCGCCACTCAGAAGGTGCTTTAAATCATCAGCTACAGGAGAGAACTGTTAAAAATCTGCATAAAAATTTTTACCATAACCATACGGAAGTGTATGCTTCCTCAGTGCTGCAGTCTGCATCCTGAACGTCCCTCAAGTGCCCATGGACTGCGGGGTTGATCGTCAGCCTGTGGTGCCAATGGGAAGTGGCTACTTTCTGTTGACGGATGGGGCCTGATGCAATAAAGACAGCTCACCGGGGCCGTGCTCCTGAAGGGTTACTGGGGCTCTGCCTTTCCTGTTTTTCTTTTGCTCCCTGGCTGCCATGAAGAGAACGTGCTCCTCCGTCACACACTCCCTCCATGATGGACTGTGTCTCCCAAGGCCCAAGCCAGTCAGGACAAACCACCATGGGCTGAAGCCTCTGAAACCATGCGCCAACCATGCTTCTCCCTTGAAGCTTGACTTGTCACAGTAACAGAATGCCAGCACAGCCAGTTAAGTCCGTCTGCACTGTTGTGAAACAGAGCTCCATGGCTTTTTGTCTTGCAAAACTGACATTCTATGTGATATAACTTAAATAAAAATCCCAGATTTTCAGAATATGCCAAAGGCACACAGAACTTTTATACTTAAATAGCAGTGAATCAGGAAGGTAGGGACAGATGGTAGAACTATTCCCTAATTAAATCCACCTGTCTGTTTATAGCTGTTGGAGAGTGCTCACCACTATCTACGATCTGTACTACTCTCAGATACAGTGGTTAATATTCTGCTCAGCAAAAATCATCCAAGTCAGCTTTGTTCGTAGAGATTTTAAGGTAGAAAATATACACCCTAAAGGCCTGTCTTGCTCAGGGCACCAGTTCTTTTCTTCCCTGGTTGTCTGCTGACCCAGCTTTTCTCACTGTTCTTTCTTTCTATTCAAATTTTTATTGGTACATTATGCAAATCATCATAGCATTCAACATTGAGAGTTTGTACCAGTATTTAACACGACTTGATTCTCCTTTTTTTCCCCATTCTCCCACCCACCCTACAACCTCCCACTTCCTTTATACATAAGCTGTTTCCTTTTTTTTATTACTATCATTCTTTTGCCCCTCATTATTTACCCCTACACCCTATTTCCTTTTAAATATTTTCTATTTCACAATATCTCCTATCTATGCTAGAACTTATTTACATCTTCATATTCTCATACCAGAGAAAAGATATGATATTTATATATCTGTGACCTATTTATTTCACTTTTGAGGATGTCCTGAAGACACATCCATTTGAATATGAATGACTCAATCTTATCATTTTTATGGAAGAGTAATACTCCATTCTATAAAAGAACCACATCTTTTTTATCCAGTCTCCAGTTGATGGACATTTTGGTTGTTTCCAAGATTTAGCAATCACAAACTGAGCTGCTGCAAACATGGGTGCACATATGTCATTGTGATATGAATCTTTTCATTCTTTTATATATATAGCTTGCAGAAGAATGGCCCGGTCAAATGGGACCTCTAATCCTAGTTTTTTGAGGAATCTCCACACTGATTTCCACAGGGGTTGTACAAGTCTACATTTCCACAGATAGTGGAGAAGAGTTCCTTTTTCTCCACCGCCTCGCCAACATTTGTTGCTAGCTAATTTCTTTACGACAGTGACTGTCAAAGTATAAGACATGCTGCACTAGAATAGAAAATAAACTCTCAGGAATGTGTGCCTGTTAACAGCAGTGGCTGCTGCTATGTTTCATTATTCACTCCATATGAATTTCCTAATGCCTTGGTTATTCATGTTTACATACATGCAAAATCTTAAAATTTCTAGTTGCAATGAGCTTTTCTTTGAAACAAGATCTTACAGTATATTTTAGGCTAGCCTTGAACATACTCTGTAGCCCAGCCCAGATCATCCTCAAATACACGGTGATCTTCTTGCCTCAGCCTCCTGAGTGCTGGGATTACTGGCATGCACCACCACATCCATCTCATAAATAGCTGTTTTTTGAGATGAGGTTTCACTATATAGCCTAGGCTGGCCTCAAATTCACAGCCACCCTTTCGTCTCAACCTCCCAATTGTAATTAACTTTTATCTAATAAAAAAGAAAGGAAAAATGAGGTTTTATTAATAATGTACTATTAACATTTTACAAAATGTAAATCCTCCTGCCTTGACTTCCGAGTGCTGAGATTACAGGTGTCACCATAGCATCTGACATCAATCCATTTAATCTTCATACAGTGCTACAAAGTATGTATACTAACACAGTGTCATTTTCACTGACAGAGAAACTGAGGCAGAGTCAGCTTTCAAAGAGACATTCATGGGTTACACAGCTTGACTCCAGAACATGTGGTTCTAGAGTCTAAACTATCAACTACTACTGTTTTTCAGAGACCCTGAAAGAACAAACACTGATCTCAGAATACTAATATCACTTTACATGTATCTGCATAGGATTTGCAGCTTGAAAAGCATTTACATATGGTATCTTGTCATCAATTCTGTGATAACAGTCCCTTGGAAAGAACATATAATATGCCTATTTAAAGAAATAAAGTAATAAAAGCTATTATAAATCCCCCATAGTTCTTTTTTTTGGGGGGGAGGGACCCGAAATCAAACTCATGACCTTGTGCTTGTAAGGCAGGCACCAGAACCACTGAGCTAAATCTGTGGCCCTCCTCCAAGTTCTGGTCGTTAAAAATAACTGAGGTAGTAGACAAAATTCTCTCAAAGAATTCTGCAGAAATTCATCACATGGTAGCATTTAATTTAGACAACATTAGTTAAGTACCGATGCTTTATGGGAAAGACAATGATAAACTGACAATGGAATTCATTCACAATGGTGTTTTCAATCCACTTTAACGATAAAAGACCACTCTGACTTACTTAAAATTATGAGCTGGGTAGGAATGGTGGCCCATATCTGTTACTCCAACACTATGAGAGGCTGAGGAAGAAGGATCACAAGTTTGAGCTCAGCTTGCATAACTTACTAACTCCATGAGAAGTGGTCTCAAAATAAAAAACAAGAAATACATTGATCATATAGCTCAGTGCAACGGCCCTGGGCTCACTTCCCAGTACCAGAAAAATTGTCTTACATTTTATTTTTAATTATATAGTTATAATTAAGCATTCTGATAACTGCTATATGTTAAAGTATACATGTTTAAGTATTGTGCTATGCCATCAGTTAAAGTATGTTTTAACTGATTTTTCTCCTTCTTAAGACAGTTTAAAGAGGACCAATTAGAGGAGAAAGTTTATAAAGCAAAATTATTATCTTTCAGATTTAGGAAATTTCCCAGCCAGGCGTGGTGGTACACACATATAATCCCTGGCCTCAGGAGGGTAAGGCAGGAGGATCACTGTGAGTTCAAGGCCAGCCTGGGCTACACAGTGAGCTCAAGAATATCTGCACTAGAGAGTGAGACCTCATCTCCAAAAAAAGAAAAAACAAAACAAAACAGGAAACTCCCCAATTATTTCTTTCAGTTTACCCATTAAATAGATCCAGATATACTTGTAGAAAGTACCAGCTGACATTACTCAATGGGGCTTTCCTTTCTTTTGTTAATTTTAGATTTCCGTGTCAGTAGATTATATATATTTATCTCTTCCTTTAATCAATATATGGGTACTGAGAGTGCACTTCCTTTATGAAATAACCATGTGCTAGTCACTGTCTGACAAGGGAATTAAGCACTGGGATCACAGAGAAGAGAAACACTGCCAGCCATGCTTCCAGCATGGTGCTTGCCAGTCCTTCTACAGTTGTATTATCTCACACATTTTAATATTTGAACTTAAAAAGACTCTCTTAATTAAATAATTATCTTCTTGGGTATACACTACTCAATTCTAAATTGAGTAGGATTCTCCTCTCTCCACTTAATTCAAATTCCACCTCTTCTTCAAAGTCTTGTTCAAAACTCATTTTCCCTATAAAGCCATCACTCTGTGATTTCAAAAGTTGTTTCTTCCTCAGGTGTTAATTACATGAGTCACACATCCTGGCACTTGATCACCTGCCTCCTCCCAAGCTTTTCTACCCCAGTGGCAGTCTGCATTTTGTCTGCAGCACTTGTTACTTTGCTTTAACTTACAGTTACTTTAAATATCTATTTCTCTGTGCCACTCAAAGGACTGTGTCGTAAGCATTTCTACACTAACTTCAACTAACTAGTAAGAAATGCTTAGTAGATATAAATTATGTCCATTCTGTAAGAATATAAACTTTCTGACAGTTTATTTCTAAACACATCAGGCACAAAACCAGACACTAAGAAATATTCAGCAAATAGTATATACTGTGCAAATAAACCACCTACAGTACAGTTTTACTTATGTTACATTTTCCCTTCAACAGCTGCGGGTACACTCATTGAGCATTTGCCTGGCATATGTGAGGCCCTGGGTTCACCCCAGTATGGCAAGAAAAAGACAATGAATTCTCTCAAGTTACTCTGATACCTGCAAAAACAAACACATGCTAGATCAAATGGATAAATCAGAGAGTGAGATTCTTTCAAATACCCGTCACTTGCAAGGGTAGCACACAGAGAAGACAGGGCAAGTAAACTGTACATACACAAGCCATGCTATTTGAGTAGTTAAAAAATTGTATGGCAGTGGGGACATGGTGGTGCATCTCTATAATCCCAGTTCTCTCAGAGCCTAAGGCAGGAGAACTATAAATTCATGTCCAGCCTAGGCAACTTAGTGATACTGTCTCAGAAACAAAGCAATAACAAAAGGGACAGTGTGAAGGTCCTGGGTTCAATCCTCAATACTGAAAAAGAGTTTATATCGGAGTATGCAAATAAATACACAAGTACCAGTTACTGCAGCACACTGAAAAGCTGGCCACAGTACTTTCCACATCCTCCTAACAAAAGGGGGTGCCTGTCTGTTCTGAATCAAAGTCTAGCTGTACAGACTCCAAATCGAAAACTCAAGAAACCTGCAGCTTCTGCTCATCTACCTATACCCATCCCCAGGCCAACAAGCCTCACCAGTCAGTCGGAGAAGGCGTATGGTGTGGGCCCAGCCTGCCCAGGTGAGGGCATCCTAGGCCAAGTGCCAGCCCCAGCCAGCCTGGCAGCGTGAGTGAGCCCAGCTGAACCAGTGGAAGAATCACCCAGCAAATGGCCCACCCACAGAACCACAAGCCAAGCAACTGGTCATTTTAGGCCACTTGAAGTCAGGATGGCCGGTGCCACAGCCACAGCAAAGAAAGCTGGAAACCATCACCGTTTCTACTGAAACTGAGCACTTTCATAGCATCATAGCATTAGTTTCCATTGCAATACACTTCTGAATTTTATCCTACAGTCACTGGAAATCAATCATTCATATACATATTGAGCCAGGGTCTTGAGATGCAGTTCAGCACTGAACTCACCATGTATCCCTGGCTGGTCTCAAACTTGTATCAGCCTCTCAAGTGCTGAAATTACACGCATGCACCACCATGCCCAGCTAGGTTTAACATTTTTAATATTAAAAATGAAAGATTCAATTAAATCAAGAGTGATAGTGCACACCTATAATCCCAGAAAGCAGAGGCAGAAGGACTAAAGGCTGAGGCTAGCCTGGGCCACATAGGGAGTTCAGGGACAGCCTGGATTCCAAAGTGAGACCTTGTTTCAGACACAAAACAAAGCAAAAAAACACACAAATTTTTGACTTATGATTAAAGCACAATATCTACATAAAATTTAACTGTGAAATTTTGAGTTAACTGATTTTTAAAAAAAGATTATCTAATATCAGTAAATTAGATCACCTCATCTTGTACCCTCATGTGCTATGAGAATTTTTTAAAAACTACATGATGTGTTTCTTGCTTATGAAATTGGATAGGGGAAGTCAGGTTTGACCTTTATTGCTTTAAATACCAATTTCTGGGAGGAGAAAAACCATGAAGGAAACTCAATCAGCACTACCAATGGGGTAAAACCAGGGAAATTTACAAACAGGTGGGCATGGTGGCACACACCTGTAATCCCAACACTCGGAAGGCTGAAGCAGGAGGATCACTGAGAGTTCAAGGCCAACCTGGGTTACACAGTGACTTCAAGGCCAGCCTAAACTACTGTGCATAGAAACCTCTGTCTCAAAGATATAAAACTGAATTTAACTTAATATTACATGATAAAGTGTTTCCTGAACACCTCATTTTATAAATAACAGTAATTTTCTTAAAGGACTTGACTCTGTCTGAATTTTCCTATTGAACACCACAGAGGCATATCTTTGGTACATAAAGCATTTAGGTTTTGTTTTTGCAGTACTAATGATCAAACTCAGGATCTTATGCTTGCCAGGCAGGCATGACTCCACTGAGCTATATTCCTAGCACTAAAGCATTTAGTTTTAAACCATATTAGAATTGATTCCTGGGGGAAAATCACTCCTCATTAAAAAGGACAGAGGAATTCTTTTTATCCAAATTTTTTCTTCTTTGTGCTGTATTACTTTTGGGGGTCTGGGGATTTTTTGTTCTTTTTTCCTCTATTCTGCTTTTTTCTACAGTCTTTTTTTTTTGGCTCCTTCCAATACTTTTCCTTTTGCTCAACAAAATTGTCCATCTCACTTTTCTCATCTTATTCTCATATTCCATTGACTGAATATTCAAATTCTACCTTTTTTATTCTCCAGCCCCCATATTCTTTGTCTTCCCTAGTAGAATCACTAAGCTTAGATACAGCTATCCGAGCTCTGTAGGTAACTATGCTATTACTATTGAATATGATTCTACTGTTAGTGAAAGGATAATTGTGGCATTTAATAGATATTTAGTGTAGTCAATATTTGTTCTGTCTTAACATTTTTACGATAATTATAATACTGTAATTACAGATCTCTTTCCTAGGAAATATATGTGGGATATAAGAATATTTTTAGGATATGTTCATATCCGCTTTGTCTTTGACACTGTTACTGCTGCTAATTTCACTGCTATTGCCAAGGTAACATAGTTGATGATATTACCTGGTTTTCCCTGTTTGCTAATATCTGGACTGTCTTTATACCAACAAGACTATGGCCCACTGCTACAGAACTGGGTACTGAGTGAAATATGCTGCAGCATCCCATGCCAAGTAAACAGAGGTAACTGAATCTTGGGACAGAAGCAAAGGCCCATAGTTAGGCATAGTCAGACTACATCGCTAAAGTAGACCCTATAAAGAGGTCTCCACACTAGCAATAAAGCCTTCCATTATAATCAACGTGCAGGCCTCTCCACAGGAAACAAACAATAAAACATGAGAAGACAACCAATACAGTGTACCTCAAAAACAGATACCTGGATCAATGGACCGAACAGAGGATGCAGAAACAACCCCAGGCACATCCAGCTACCGAATCTTTGACAAACCAGCCAAAAATGCACTCGGAGGACAGGCACCTCTTTAATAAAGTGTCGGTGAGCCTGGCTATCCCCATGCCGAAGACCGACTCTACGAGATCCATACTTCTCCCTGTGTGATGAACTAAAACCAAAGCGAATCAATGATCTAAATGTCACAGCAGAAACAATCTGCTGGAAGATAAAATAGATATAACTCCTGATGTAGGTTCAGGGAAGGACTTCCTGAAGAGAACACCAACTGACATGAAATAACATCAAGAGTTAACAAACGGGATTATATCCTTTTTTGTTTTGTTTTGTTTTGTTTTTGTTTTGCGGAACCAGGGATTGAAGACAGGCCCTCGCACTAGCCAAGCAGGCAGCACCACTGAGCTATATCCTCAGCCCTGGTATCTTGAACATACAAGGAACTCAAGTAACTACACCCTCTCGAAATAAAAGAACCAATGAAAAAATGGGCCACTGAAAATGAGTAGATATGTATCACAAGAAGCACTAAAAATAGCCAACAAATACGTGAAAAAATGTTCAACAACACTGCTAATTACAGCAATGCAAATTAAAGCGCTGAGATTCCATCTCACTCCAGAAAGAATGGCTATCATCAAGAAATCAAGTAATAAATGATGGTGAGGCTTTGAGGAAAAAAAGATCCCCTCTACACTGTTGGTGAGAACGTAAACTGGTGAAACCATTATGGAAGTCAATATGAAAACTATTCACAAAACTAAAACTAAAAACTTCATTTAAACCAGATATTCCCCTCCTAGGTATCTTCTCAAAAGAGTTAAAGGCATAATACTACAATGACACATGCATGACCATGTGTATGCCAGCACAACTCCTAATAGCTAAATCTTACACCAGAGATGCATGGATAATGAAAATGGGTGTTTATACACAGCGGAGTACCACCCTGCTGAAAAGAAGAGTAAACTTGAGGGATCTGTTGGCAAATACATGTGCCTTGAAACTATAGTGTATCAATATAGAATAAAAATTGAAAAAAAAAATGAGAGTTGAAGGACCAGGATAATTACTAATGAAAGGAAAGACAGGTAAGGCTGGTCCCTAGATGAGCATATACATGAAAAAATGCTCAACTTCTCTGGCCATTAGAGCACTACAAATTAAATCAACATCCTACTCCAGAAAGAATGGCTATCATTAAGAAAGAAATCAAATAAATGGTAAGGCCACTAACAGCTCTTTGTACTAGTAGCTCTTTTCGAAATGAATTTAGAAATTTTGCTTTTCTGATTATAAAACTATACAGATTCATAACAAAATGAGAAAAGCACAAATATATGATTTTTTAAAAATAGAAGATAGAGATGAAATTGGGGAAACATAATGCTATTAATTAGCAGTGTTTATTTATAAATGTGGTACTGTTTTGATTTTTGGTTTTTTGAGACTAGCCCAGGATGGTCTTGAATTCATGGCGATCCTCTTGCCTCAGCCTCATGGGATCACAAGCATGTACCATCATGCCCAGTTTATGAATGTGTTTTTTAAAGTATCTTTTTCTTTTCTTGTTGTTTTTGACAGGATTTCTCTATGTAGTTCACACTGGTCTTGCACTCACTATGTAGCTGACATTGGCCTTCAACTCTTTCAGTGTTCCTCCTGCCTCAACCTTTAGAATAAGATTACAGATGTGTACCACCAAACCCAGCAAAGTGTCTTTTTCAAATACATTTAGTATTCTGTTTATCTTCTTTTGTGGAGCATCTATTTAAATTCTTCCTAATTTTTAACTGGAAGGCTTATCTTTTTATTGTTAATTGTATACAGTCTGGTTAAACTATATCCTTTACCAGGTAAGTATTTTGCGAATATTTTGCTACAGCCTCTAGTTTACTTATTCATTGCCTTTCAAAGAGCTGAAAGTTTTAATTTCAATGAAGTCTATGTTACATGATAAAAAATTTGACCTTGCCACAATTATATTAAACACTCAACTTTGTGTCTTGATTTTTACAACTTTTAATAGCAGCAGAATGTTGGTTCAGGAACTTAATTCTTCCTACAATTCTGGTCACAAACTGAACTGGATAAAAACCAAAGCAATAGGTTTAATGTTGATGTATGGCAGGGAAATCTGACTTTTCCAATTTGGTTTAAAAATCAGAATCATAGAAAGAAATAAGTTCATGAACCAAGGCATTACTGTATGTATTTATTTCAAGTCATTAAACTATTCTCACACAATTTTAAATGCAAATTATTTCATATTATTGATGTGGCATATCTCTCTTGCCTATTCTTCCACTAAATATTATGATTAATATATTAATGTTAAATCATACTGTAAAGGATGCCGAACGATTATTTTTTCCTACTATTTCAGAACAGTTTTTCTTACAAGATTCCCAGATTTGAAATTCTAAAGAAAATATACTAGGAAGATAAGAAAGGCAATGTGTTAGCAATAGATACATCACACTATCTGTCACCACGCAGAAGGGAAGACATGAGATCTAGAAACAGAAACTGAGTTGCCAGAGGGGACACAGCTCATTAGTGTCTAAGGCAAGCTTCTTTTTTTGTGTCCAATATCCTCTGTTTGTTGTACTACATTAATACTTCCAACATTTCAAAACAAAAGTAAACATCATTAGTATTATTATTTCAATGTGCAAAATTAGGACAACTGACTTGATTTCAAGTGTTGTTCACTAGCAATGCATTCCTTATCTGTGGCTCTCAATTTCCATGTGCACAAGCTGGTTTTTTCCACTGTATAACTTCTAACATACACATATAATATTCAATTATAGCTGCTCTTCAAAGCCAAGTTATAATTATTAACCTGATAAATTTTATTTGACTTTCAAATACTAGAATGATTGAACTACAACACTTGCTCTGTGCAAATATAATACCACACACTAAGCTGCCAAAACTGTATTAAAATCCCTTTCCAAAAAACCTGAACATACATGTCTTTAAAAAACAAAGTATTAGCACTGTATACTAATTGCCCGACAATACCATTACACCTAATGATTATAAAACTCAAATCATTCCAACTTTCAGAATTATGATTTGATGAGATTGTTTTCTGAAGTACAAGGTCTGTAACCTTTAGAACATTTACAATTTGCTCTTTGTATTCTAGATTTTGGCTCCTCTTTGAGCATGGACAGCATCACGCTCATAAAGTAAATCACTATGGGAGAAACCTCCAGAGTTCAGTTGTTCAAACTCACTGCTGACTCATTTGTCCCTGGATAACTAAATCTTTCCTTACTAAATTTAATTGTGGCCATGTTGGAAAAGAAGGACAAACCACTAGAGAATGTAACAGAAGAGGAGGTCCCATGCTACAATGTGATAATGCAGGTGCCACAAGGAAGGGCTGAGGGCCCGGCACGTGGGTATCTAAAAAGGCCTCCCTGACATGCCACTGCTGCATGAAGCTGGTGATAAGTAGGATGCCCCTTGAATGCGGCTGGGAATGGTGCTGCAGGGAGGAACATCAACGGCAGGGAAGCCAAAGTCAGACTTTTCAGGCCAGGCAAAGTTAGAATTGGGGCTAGTGTGACAGGAGACCACACGAGAGGGAAGAGGGAATGTACGGACAAGGGCAAGGGCAACGTTTCAGTGTCACTGACCCTGGCGAAGTGGAAACAGGACCCCGAACACAGCAGATACAACCGCATCTGTTCCTCCCGACTTGTAGGAGCCAGGATCCATGGAAGCTCAGCAAGGCTGGCTGTGTTCTCACTGGAGAACCCACTCTGGTGGGGTCTGCTCTCAGGCTCAGTCTTGTGCTTTCTGCTGGGATCAGCACCAGACAGCCCGTCTCTCTGCCATCCTCTCAGTCCTAACAAACAAGAGTCTCCCCAGAGGGACCCTAGTAATGTCACTGGATGCAAGGAGTCTATCTTGTAGGAAATGAATCAGCAAGGTACAGTAAACAGAGGAATCAAACAGAACAAAATGTACATGCCACAAATAAAGAGACCACTAGGAATCACTCCAAAGCTGTGACTCTGTGGGACAGGGGAAGCTCTAGTTTGGAGAACCCGCCACAGCACAGTCTGACAGCACACTCCTTCACAACAGCCATGTGATGAGACGAGGCATCACTCTTCACTGCCTGGAGACTCAGGTACTGCAGATCAGACCCTGACTGACAAGCATTCCAGATACCAACTTTCACAGGAGTACTAACATTCATTTTGTTGGACATGCACAATGCAATTTACAATGTTCTCCCAGAATGGAATTTGTTCACAAGTTAGAGACTTACTGTATAATGAAGAAAGTTCACCTCATGGTCACTAATACCTGTTCCTTAAGTTTGCCTCGGGAACATTACTTCCAAAATACAACTTAAAGATTTGTAAGCAGAACAGTTTTGCTGGAGTTTGGGGTCTGAATGGGAGAAAATATGACCCCTGGTTTCCCACACTGCTGAACAAGAAAGAGTACTTGCCTCCTGCTTTCTCAGGGTGCTTTCCAGCCAAATTTCTCCCTGGAGCATATCAGTTGAGTCCTTGATGGGGGTCACTGCACAAGGACCCCTCTAGAGGAAGAAAGTCTCCAGCTGCTACCCAAGAAAGGACTGCGGATGCTCTGGAAAGCCCAATTGGCTTGTGCCCTGAGCAGCTACCACCTGCAGTTTAAAGTCTATGAATGAGAGGACAGCAGCCTGCTAAGGATGCACTGCCTGGTGATCAGCAGTCCCAGGAAAGTATGCCAGTCTCATGACTTATAAAATACATGAGCTAGGTGAGACCTAAAATGGTATGATCAGAAGATCAAAGCCACACAAGCAAACAGGCCAACCAAAGGGCAGGGAAAAGCTCAGGTCAATGTTTAGAAGAGAAAATTTAGATCTGAGAGAGGGTTGCAGGCAGAGATCCCTCCTGGTCATATCTTTTGGTTAAGTGCCAGGTTTTTACCAGGAGCACAGACCCAGGGTGCTACTTCCTAAAGCTTAAAGGAAGAATGAGTATTTAGTGCTAATACCAGGACCCCTGGGGCAGCAAACTCTTCTAGTTTTAAATATGCCCATTCCCCTGATAATCTGAGTATGACTTAATCTCAACTGGAGAGGGAAGTGTGCACTTTCCATAGCTGGCTGAAGCTTGCATTACCTAGCTCAGGGTGACAATATGGAAAAATGCCTCAGGCTTAGGTTGAAGCACTAATGTCCTTCTCCAAGGGGCACTCATACAGCATCTCGATGCATTTTTGTTTCCTTATTTGGTGGTGGTGGTGGTGGGTGCGGGGGATTGACCCCGGGGCCTTGCACATGCTAAGCACATGCTCTGCTACTAAGCTATACCCCAGTCACTCACATAGCATCTTAACTGTGCTGAGTCTTAATCTATCTGCTAGCGAGGGCTGTCCTGACTCATATTAGGGCCAAGACAACACCTTGAGCCAACCTTCTCAGATTTCCTGGTGAAGTTTGGCTAAAGTGACATAGCTATAGAGATTCAAGTCATCTTTCCTGAAGACTCTGGTCAACATGCTAGATACAATCCCTATTGAATCTCAAGTGCTCCACAATTTCTAAGTTAATGAATGAAGCCTCATTCTAGGAACTATTTTCTTTAATATCTGCTCAACAATCTCCCACGTCTTTCTTCACAGTGCTGACTTATATCTGAGATGGTCACCAAGAGCCTCATGGACTCACAGGCGGAGCTTGTGGCAGGGATGGCCATCCAGAAAAGCTGGGTCACTGGAGATATGACCTGAAAGGGCGTGTTTCCCTTCCCTGTTACTTGCTTCTATCCCAGCTAACCAGATGCCATAAAGTGAGCACCTTTCTCTCACCACGGGACCTACTGCCATGCTGTTCAAAGCTCACAGGCAGGGGCTGTGGTGGGCCTTGGCCAAGAGAGGGAAGTCACGGGTTTCACCTGGAAAGTTTAACAATTCTCAATGGAAAAGTATGAGAAATCTAAAACTCTTGCCTTAAACAACCACTTCGAAAGACAGTTCAACGATTTTTAAGTTAAGCAAATACCAACCACATGATCCAGACAATTAGCAGGTAGGTATTTTCCCCAGGGAAATTGAATCTAAATCCATAGAATCACTAGTGTAAGAATGACCACAGCAACTTTATTTTTCAGTCAAAACTGGAAACAGTATAAACTGTCATTAGCAGATGGGGACATGAACAATGTGTGTTAATCCTCACAATGGCATATGATGGCCCAAATACTGACAAGCAACAGCACACATGAGATCCAACATGGTTATACGGATGGAATAAATAAACAAACAACTACATCCTGAACAGTTGCAGCTTTTTTATGTCTACAAAATGTAAGCTACCCACCTGGGACACAAAAGCGCATGTGCTCCTGGGATGGGAGGACAGGAATGACTACAAGTGGCAAAAGCAAATTTCAGAATGATGTATGTATGCATCATCACTGCTGGGCTGACTCTTGGGTCTAAAGAGTTCTACAGTCACCACATGCTGCTCCTCCTCACTCTACACCACAGTACCAAATACTACACTTTGGTACTAAGTTTAACAGCTAGGCATGACTAATTATCATTCATACTCATCTAAACGTTACAACAATTATGGACCCTGACTATAGATTACCTTTTGACTCCAGTATTTCTAATCCTTAAAGGAAACCACTATGAAGCTTCTGGAATGTCTCAATACTCCCTATTTAAATGGAAATGATGATATAATCAATGCAGGATTGAAAATCCTAACATTTCAGTTTTCTAATTAAAAATGCAAAGCTCTACATCTTCAGGAAATATGGTTTGTCACATGCACTGTGTCCATGCATGTCTGTGGTCTTAAAACTGAAAATGTCAGCAATACCAGAACCATACCTTTCTCTTCTAGGTTTAACTTTGCTGTTTGTGAATTCAGGCAGGTAGATTCTGAATATAATCCCTGCATTTCAGGTGCCTGAGGCATGAAGATCTCAAGATAGATCCCAACCTGGCCAATTAAATGATCTGATGAGACCTTCGTGGGTATCTGAAAAAAAAATTCTGACAAAGCAGTTATGGTGTGAAAACACTGGGTTCAAGACTCAGTACTGCAAAAGTAAATAACTAATGGATAGTTTGACAGATAGATAAAAAATCAACGATATTTAGACAGATAAAAATACAAATAAATAGCCATAGATTTATTCCACTATGAAGGCAAAGATGAACCATAGGCTGTTCTTCACAGAAGGGGAGGCTCAAGTTGTTTCCACCAAGATGTGATTTCACTGCCTCAACAACAGGACCAAAGAGAACTTGAGTCTAGTGACAAGCACCTCCCCAACTGGGCCAACATGCTGAGCCGCTTCCCTGCTCTTCTAAGGCTATAGCCTCAGGACCCTGGTAGGAAAAGCATCTTTGAACAACTAAGAAAACAGTTGAAGGAAATAATTACTATTTAGGTAACACTTTTTTTTCTGTGAAATTATTGCCTGACACAGTTATCACAATCACCATCCTAGTTATCTTGGTGAAATTATAAAAGTTATCATCAATTAATCTTGATTTTCTACTCCTCTAAAAACTAGGAAAAAAATGGACAGCATGCACAGGCAGGCCAGGCTACACACTGGGTGAGTCAAACCCAGGTTTTCTAGTGGCCAAGCTCCTATTTTTTTCCAGCAAGCTGTACCAATAAAAACAAAGGCAGGCTTTTACAATCTGCAAACAGCCAGTGTCTCCTTAAAGCTGGATAGTAATCCTGAGAAACAAAAAGTTGCTGACATGACTTCCTCTAATATGTGGATCATTAAGTATTAAATAGGTATAATGATCTGTTCGGATAAACTCATCTAATATGTGATAGTATCTGTTAGATATAACCATTAAAAACTATTAGGTGCAACTAACATATGGCACTTTTAGAGAAACAATATCTTTAAGAAACTACGTCCTGTGTGTTAGGCTGTATTCTAGGGGCAATTAACTGCCAGGTGTCTGAACTGCTGCACTGCATTTTCCTCCTGCTGGGCCCAGCTGCCTCAGAATTACTCAGGAGCACTCTGCTCCACAGCCCGATCAAGAAATGGCAAAATGAGTGTGGCAGATGAAGTCCGGGAATTGAGTTATTTGTTATTAATGGCTCTCATATTATTTCAAGTTTGTATGCATTATCTTCTTCAAGTACAGGATTCCTGCATTTTCTCATTTTAGAGCAAGAACTGCAGTGATACATATGTAACACAAGCTCAGAGTGCTGTGAACACTCTTAAGACAAATAGATGGTATTTAAGGGAAAAAGTCTAAAATTAAAAGAAATCCAAGAAACTGTTCATTTCTGAATCTCGTTTAGATCAAGGATGAATGAAGTTTTTCTACATAGAGTCTGATAGTCTGTATTATAAGCTCCATGGTCTATGATGCAGCTATTCTGCCACTGATTGAGGTAGGGCAGAAAAAATAAAACAAGGAAAATCTAACTAAAAACGCTGCACTTTCAAGAAGACTACAACTTCAGAACACAGTCAAAGTTGCCCAAGGTTGTCCATATCATATTCTCTAGGTTTGTTTATCCTTCTTTGCCTCTAGGCCCTTAAACCCACAAATCAGCTTAGCTGATAAAGGGCAGGAACCGGACCATTTTTGTTTTTTTTTATTTTTGAGACTGGGTTGTGATTCTCTTGTCTTAGCCTCTAAAGTGCTGGGACTACTGAAATCAGATTTTCATGTATGTTTTCTGCCACTAAGTATAATTTCCACCCAAAATTTAAAACTACAAAAACCATTCTCAGCCACACACACAGTGGTACAGCCTGCACCTCCGGCACTCTGAGAGGCTGAGGCAGGAGTATCATAAATTTGAGCCCAGTCTGTATAACTCAGCAAGATTCTATCTCAAAGTGAAAAATAGAGCTGAGCATAGGGTTCAGTACAAAGGTCAATTACTTTAAATCTTTTTTTGTTTTTGAGACAGGGTCTCACTTTGTGGTTCAGGCTGGCCCTGAGCTCAGCCTCCAACTCACATCACAGCAATCCTCCTGCCTCTGCCTCCCGAGTGCTGGGATGACAGGCGTGAGCCACCACGCCCAGCACTGTGGTATGTGGTACTGATTGCTGCTGGGTGTGAGTCTTCACGCCCAGTATTGTATGTGGATATAGGAGAATCAAACCTGGGCCCCTGCGCTTGCAAGACAGGCGCCAGAACCACTGAGCTAACTCCCCGGCCCATAAAGGCCAGTTTCTACTGCTGAACCAGCCCTCTTTCAACAAAGGTGTAAGACCACTTTTTTTCATTCACTTTAGCCAAAACAATATATTTTGACAAGTCAAATGCAGAAGAAAAAAATGAAGATTCACCTGCCTTCTAGGCCAGAAATTTAGGAAAAAGCATGAGGACACAGCTCAGCTGTTCACTCCTCAGTACTGTCAAAAGCGAGAAAAGAAGAAAGGAATTTAAGGTTTGTGGAACCAAAAGAGAAAAAGCTGACGAGCGGCAGCAGGCAAGCTCACCACTGAGTGCCCGGGCTGCCCTTCTTTCACCAGAGCTTCCTGCCATTTCCTCCATCACATCCTGATTTGAGACAATTTAATTCCATGCACTTATGTTTTCCCATAATAAGGTATTTTCATGAAAGAACTGTTAGAAATACTTTCAGCATTTACTTCGTCAAAATAGGCAACTGGAAGCAAGTATCTCCCCCAGGCTTGTTTATTCCAATTAAAAAAAATCATTATTATCACTACCTCTTTCCAGAATATGTCTCCAAATAGATTCATTAGCCTCCTCGAAGATTCATCACAGTAAACCCAAGGACCTGGGCCCGCAAACATTGTGCAAGTCCAGTCTTGGCTGGGCTCCTGGCAGCATGGTCGAGTCTAAGAAATCAACTCCACTGGACATGGGCAGTGTAACTGACAGTACTTGTGATACTGCACAGAGAACTGCATTTTGCACATAAGATACATAAATCTTATAATAGTACTTTATAAGAGTATTAATATTTTACACGTCCTGTCACGTAAAATTTAAGAATTTCTCTTTCTTTTTTTTAACTTAGAAATTTTAATATAATATTTTAGGGGAAATTAAAGGGAAAGTTCTTTTAATTCCAGTGTTACAATAGGTGGGGAAACCTTACATAAGGAAGCATTTCTTTCAATATAAATTTATTTCTGTCATTAGCTTTAACTACTCAAACAACGTGAGAAAACACCCTTGATCCCTCTCTTTTTCATTTTAGAGAAAAATTTAAAAAACAATAATCATGATTCTAACATTTATTATTTTGTTGAATTGTATGTTTTTAGTAAGAAAATATTTCTTCAAGAAAATGTTTCCTAAAAGCCTTTTTAATTTCTCTTAAGGAATAAAAACTATGAATAATAAAAGAAGAAATGTATATTTTTATATTGTTAGATATTTTTCCTTCAGTCTGCATTACCTTCTTAAAAAACAAAATTATGATTGGATGCTAAGTCTCTCCCAATGTGAATATAAACATATTTGGCCATTTTGACCAATATCAAAACTGAAATTCACTAACTTCTTAAGATTAGAAAGCTACTAGCCAATAATTATTTGTTTAGGAGATTATTAGGTATTCGGGGTGATGGTGGTGATGACATTAGAAATGGTAGCCATGACAATCAACGAAGAACAAAAAGAGAACTTAAATATAGGCAAAACGCTTACTCTTGAAATCTACACTAAAAGCGTAAGTCTCATAATGATTGCAAAACACTGCTAATTGTGAAATAAGTCATTTGTAAAACAGACAAAAGTAAGGCAGCTTCCTCAGTCATTTTTTGAGATTTCAGCATCAATTTTTAAAAAATGCTTATATTTAAAAAGCCTATTTCAAAATATGAATCTCTAAATACAGACTAAGAGCAGGAAATGAATTTGTAACTCATACCATACAATGTTCTTATTCCATATATACACAAAAAAGGTGATGGGAAACTAAAGTTCAAAAAAGTTATTTGTTTCACTATTCAATTCTTCAGGAATAAAAGAACTTTATTCATGAAAAAAAAAAGACTCTAGAACTAAATATATGCTACTATATATAATCAATTTACATAACACTGCCATATGCATCACAGAGAGAAGATATACATACTTTACTGTGCAGAAAAGATAGACTACTGGTAAATTCTGTCCACAAACATTTTTATATGCTAAATTATCTTCCTGTCTCATTTTAAGTCAATTATTATGTTCATTAAAAAAAAAGTGTAATAGTTTTTTAAAAAGGCAATAAATTTAATAATTGCATGGAATTTATAGTACTACAAAGATAAACCATCAAATGGATTTTGGTCTCTATCTGAGAAACAAACAAAACCGTCAAAGAAAACCACTAATACTGCTCCAAAGCACTAAAACTAGAATCAAAGTATGATTATGTTAAAAGCTTGCTATACCATTATTATTTTAATAAAATCTGAAAAAGTCATTATTACTTTAATAGAATTTTTAGTTTTATATTACGTTCCCAGTTTCCCTTCCCAACAGTAGGACATGACGTGTAACTTTCCTTAGATGCTGGGGAATTTTCTCAGCACTTTGTGGGAACAGCTGGTTTTAAAATGGAAGGCGAGTGGAACCAAAAGTCAGACAACATACAAAACTGCAACAGTAATAAAAAGCAACTTAGGAAGATCAAGCCAAGCAGAGAAGCAAACTCTACAGCGTAAGTGTTCTGACACTGTCCCCCGATTTCAAAAGGCCAAACCAAAGCAAAGCATGCTGACTTACACTGCTTCTTCAGTTCTTTCAGCTGTTGTTTAAACTGCACGAATTTTTCATTATTTTGAAAGTCTGCATCAGAATTCTTACTCTGTAAAGCCAAAAATTTCTCCTCCACTAATAATTTCAAATCGGGTATTTTTTCTGGCCGTTCTTCTTTTACCTAAGGAAGACATCAAAATTTCAGTTAAATGACAGTAGTAACGTAGTAAGGTTTTACAACATTGTTTTCACCTCATATAATCCAAGAAGATAATGAGAGAGCAGCTGAATCCCCCACACAGAAGACAAGACCGGTAAGGAGTGGAAGGAGGCATTCATCCCGTGTACTCTTCCTACTTTCCTTTCTTGCATTTTACAGCCCATCAGTGCTGCTCCCGTTAACAGTCTCCTGTTGACTTAGCGGGAGAACCGCAGGAGACTTCACCAGAACCGGAGCGTCACCACCTCCTTCCTGCTCAGCTCGCTCTCACTTGCCATAGTGCTCACTCCATCTTTGTTCACAATGCTTTTGTTCTGGTTCTTGGACCCAGCAGGTGACAGTGACTCCCACTTTTCCACGGAAGGAAGGCTTTAACATGTTCTCAACAGCTTGAACAATGGTGATATTTGTGTGGCTGTCTCACTGAGTAGCTTGTAGCACTAGTGGTACAAACAGAGCTGAGCACTTTTACTAGTCTTTGTTGTGGCTGTGTCTAGATGTCCCCACAAAGCCTCATCGTGTCTTTTTTGAAGGTAGCTAAATGTAGAATGTGTAATGCTGGGATTAAGAGTTCATGATTACCAAACCACTGATAACTACCCTGATCCTGGCAGTCTGAGTAAGATAAAAAGAGCAGAAACACACCGTAAAGGTCTCTTGTCTTTGCTGCCTTCTGGCTGCCATGAACTCTTTCTCCTCTGGAAGGCCTGTTTGCCACTCCATGGGGGGCCTTGGGGCCAGCCAATTACGGCCTGAAAACTCTATGAACTGTAAGCCAAATAAACCCTCCCTTTAACTTTGGGTGTTGAGTATTTTGTCTCAGCAATGAGATAAAAATAAGACGTCTTTTTACTAATGAGATTAATAAAAAGCTGCCCCTTGGCAAAGTCATGTGTGTACCCCTGATGATTCAAGCCACCTGGTAGTAAGAAGACCATGTTAACCTGGACCTTGCATTTACTACCAGAAAAACAAGTTCGAGGCCAAATTCT
This sequence comes from Petromus typicus, assembly GCA_004026965.1. Lineage (NCBI taxonomy): Eukaryota > Metazoa > Chordata > Mammalia > Rodentia > Petromuridae > Petromus > Petromus typicus. The sequence continues at coordinate 37,055 of PVIR01003331.1, read as the reverse complement.
CAATCTATGTTCTTCTTCCCTTCACTATTACAAAAAAAATCAACACTGTAAAATTTTCAAACATGCAGAAAAATGGAAAGAATTGCACTGTGGATACTTTCTATTACCCACAACTAATACCCTGCTGTGTTTACATTCCACCTGTCTACCCATTCACCTATCCTTATTTCCTCACTGTTTGTTCAATACATCTCCATATCTTCCAGAGCAAACATCCCCTTTTCTAATGCTCTTTCCTCAACAACATCTACAGACTCTTCACTCCTCTTTCTAAAAAACCAACTCTCACCATCTCTGGCCCTCCCCCATTACTTCCTGTGTATGTCCTAGCTCCCCGGGGAGGAGCACACCGCACTGCCCTACTCCTCTTCCACAGCTTAGCCCGGACAGCAGCGGCTGCCCCATCCCTGGGCCACCGCAGCTCTGCTCAGGCCTTCTGCCGGCCCCTCCCTTCCTGCCTTCTTCCTTCCATCCATCATCCATCCGTCCATCAATTCATTTTGTGTGTATGTGGTGCTGTGGACTAAGCCCAGGGCCTTGCCCATGAAAGGAAAGTGCTACTAGTGAGCTTTACTTTCCCTCTGCCTCAAAACTGGCACCTTTTACCACACTCCCTCTCCCAATACTCCTGTTGCCAAACTGGCCACTATGCCCTGATGTACCTTAAACTTCTCTAACAGTTCCAGTGGTATTTACATCCTCTTACTTTAATGTCTTTCCCCCTAATAACATGTAAATTCTGAAAGATGTCCAACTTTTCACTATATCGCCAGCATCTGCAACATGGTAGGTAATGCATAATATATTTCAATTTTTTTTTTTTTTTTTTGAGACATGGTCTCCGTTTTGTAGTTCAGGCTGGCCCTGGGCTCAGCTTTTTTTTTTTAAGGTTTTTTGAGATAGGGTCTCACTTTTGTGGTTCAGGTTGGCCCTGAGCTCAGCCTCCAACTCACATCACAGCAATCCTCCTGCCTCTGCCTCCCGAGTGCTGGGATTACAGGCTTGAGCCACCTCGCCCGGCACTGTGGTATGTGATACTGATTGCTGGTGGGGATGAGTCACCACTCCCAGCCTTGTTATATGTGGTTACTGGGGATTGAATTTGCAAGGCAGGCGCCACCCTGAAACAGGAACCACCCAGCTAAATCCACCCCCCCTCGCCCCAAACAAATTAATCTTATTAGGGCCAAATACACTTAACCCTCTAAGACCCATAACATTAATTAACAGTCTTAGTAGCAGCATATGTAATTTCTGTTCTAAAGGACAATTTAGAGATCAACTAACCTTGATCTCCTTTGTCCTCAGTCTCAGAAATAAAGAGAATGATACAAAAAATATTAAACAACTTCTAGCAAGCTATTAGCTAGAGGTTATACTAAGACTATAAGTAGATAGTGAAAATCTTAGATTAAAAAAGGAAAATTCTTAGATTTAGTTCTTGTCAGTAGGATATATTTCTAATCTCCCTTAATCAATGATTATGAGGTCAAAAGATTTATCTGAATTACTTTTTATTTGAATTACCTTTTGTGATGGGGAAATTACAATTTTCTCCTGCTTAAGCTTTCTCATTAGGAAAATGGTAATGAAAACTGAGTAGGATACTATACTGTTAAAGACTTATATTTGCAGAACAGAGTACAGGAACTGTCTCCTCATGAATAATCCTCAACTCTGCTGGATTCAGTATCAAAGACAACTGTGAAAAACTTGGGATAGTTTTTAATTACAAGTCTTATACATAATTAAAAATTTTACATAAGTCCTGTATGGTTAAAAAACCAATAAAGTGCAATTTAGCAAAGAAAAAGTAAAAGGCAATTTAATAATGCCTATGAATGAGTTCTTCAACACAGTAACTAGCTCTGCTCTTGCACCTCTGCAGGACGGAACAAGAAAAGGCAAGTTCAAAATTGCAGTATGAAGAGTAAAGAAGAAAACTAGAAAATAAATTGCTGGTTCTTAAAATGATTGTAGGCTCTCCTTCTGAATCTAAAAAGGACTCACATCCACCTAACAATACTGGAAGGCAATCAGATGGACCCTCTCAAGGTCTCTTACCAGTCTATGATTGCTATATAATCTGGGATGATTAAAAAGATGTAAAATTCAAATATTCTTTTTTAACAAGGTCTCTAATGCACTAAAAAAATTCAGTTCAGGAGTTGCAGGGAGGGCAGAGGAAAGGGAAAAAATGAGAATTGAGACACGAGGTGCAAGTTCTCAGTGCTATATGTGATTATATTATATGTATAAAATGTACCAACAAAATCAATTTAAAAATTCAATTCACTTAGTTCACCAACAATACTACAGAGGAGGCGGATGTAAGACTGGCTAAAGTGGAGGTTGAGTCCAGACATGGGGTAAGGAAAATCAGAATTTTAAAAACAGTTACAGGTTATAATCTTTATATCAGCCTAACTTTAAAATGACAGAAGCTATTAAGAAATAAACAGTAGACACAATACCTATACAATGCAAACGTAATACTGCCCTCGAGAGGGGAAAAGCTAGGATTTTCCATACCACTCACTCACCCTGCCAATATTCACCAAGGGACCACCGGGCTAAGCACTGCAGCTGCAGGGATGGAGGAGCAGACAGAGAGCAGCACTGTTCTCTGTTCTGCGAGCTCACGGGCAGCGGAGAAAGTATTAAGTAATAATACCATGAAAACTGTAACGTGTGCATGCATGCGCACGCACACACACACACACACACACACACGCACACACACACACCATAGCTGCCTGGAAGGTGCATCAGAAACAGGGAAGAGAAGGGCACCACTGCTGCACGCAGTCAGGCAGTAACAGAGTGCCTGGCAACTTGGTCAGGCTGTGATGCTCTTTGTGCACTTATCTGACGTTTTCTTTTTCAACATTTATTTACCACATCTTTTTTTAAATCACAGAAATATTGGATGTGACGTTTCCCAAATACTAATGTGAGTAACCAGTTAAATGCTCTTTTCTCGATATCTTAATCTTTTATTTTGTTTTGCTTGTTTTTGAGACAGAGTCTTGCAATGTAACTCAGGCTGGTCCTGAACTCATTCTATAGTTCAGGCTGGCCTCGAATTTGTGGCCATCCTCCTGCCTCGGCCTTCTAAGGGCTGGGATAACAATCTTTCACCAACACACCCTGCTGAAACTCTTTAATATCTAAACAGAGATATCCAGTATGCAGAAAGAAAGATTTAAGTAAAGGAAGAAGCAAAAGGAATTCTAAAAATTAAAAATCAAACCCCAGAAGCGGCAAATGCGAAAAAAGAGAAAATTTTGCCTGTCTTTTGGGGAAAATGATGCAAGAAAGCTCAAATACGAAAAGGACTAACAAAGCACTGGATCTAATTACTAGATCCTCAGCACAGTGCCCTGCAACTACTGACTGTTCCACCCACCAGCCTGTGGGGCTTCTCTCAGCCAGGGTCACCTCCCAGGTGCCTGGGATGATGCCTGCTGCCCACCAGGTGCCAAGACAGTGCTGACACGTGACTGAATCACAGTGAGTGACGATACGCTGAAATGAGAAGGGTTAAGGGAGTTCAAATGAATTAAGTGAAATGAGTGAAATTGAGTCAAATGAGTTAAGTGAAATCAAATGACTAGTTTGGTGGCAAAGAAGAACAGAGAGATATGAAGCAGATTAACTTGTTTATTTGTATAGTGAATAAGAGCCTAAAGTCATTGATAGCCCACTCTGGGTTGTAGATCTTGGAACAGTTTTTCCAGAAATCCTTTCTCTGTATCTTAACTAGGAACAAACAACAGCCACTTCAGTACTATGAAGGCATAGCCACACTGTATTTGACATTAGCATAGCAGATGATTAAAAAGAACATCACTCCTCCCTTTCCAACCTTAACACAGAGGATTTAAAATACTTGTGGACTGAGTAAGGAAACCTAAATAAAAAGCACTGAGACAAAGCAGTAACGGGTTTCATTTCAGAAAACCAGTCAAGTTCTACAAAGAAAAACATCACGTTACCAGTGTCATGAAAGCCTTGAGGTCTACCTAAGCGAAGAAAAGGAAACCCTCAATAAGTACAGGACGAGAGGCAATAGTAAGATGCCTGCTGCCAGGAGACTGTAAGCTAGGCTTTTACAGAAAAGTTAGAAATCCAGATTTTTCTGAGGTATTTTCTGGTTTTTAAAGCAATCTACAGTCTAAACTATGTAACAGCTTGAGAGATATGAGTTTGAAGCTTCTAGTTTAGTGCAAACAATGTTTTTACAATTAAAGTATTTGAAAACCTAATGCAATTCTTAGATTCGTATTTTAGGGGTGAAATGCAGATCTCTCATGTAGAACAAAGAATAGTGGAAGACAAGTCTAAGGAAGAGGGGGAAATAAGGGATCCCCTTTGACATGCTAATTCAGAATTCATGATTAAAACTGTGGACTCATGATATTAAAAATGAGTCTCTGTTGCTAACTGAATGATCGTGGAAAGTCACTAAACACATCTAACCCTAATTTCTTCTCTTAAAAGTAGCAAATAAAAACAGTATTTACTTCATAATGTTGCTGAGCAGAATAAGCAAAATGAAGCAGTAAAGCTCTCAACGGTCTGAGAGTGTTCCATAGTGAGTGAGTTGCTGTGGTTTGCATTACTGATGTTACTATCATTACATCTATCTTCAGGGTGGCTGGATACAAAGGTCAGCAGCTCAGCAAGACTGACAAGGAAATATCCACGTGGAGTTATCAGTGTACTGATTTTAAAAGAAATCATGGAAACGAACAGGATCACCAAGGAGACTGAATAAATGGGTACCAAAAAGGTCCAAAACAGAATTGTGGAGAACAGCACATTTAACAGGCGGCTAGGAAGAGTTAAAAAATGAAAAAAAAAACTACAAAAGTTAAGACAATAACCAAAAGATATTCCAAAAATCTAGGATGAAATTTCAAGAGGAGTCTACTGTTCTACAGAGATCAAGCTAAAGGAGACCTAGGAAGTGTCCATCCAACTCTGCTGTGAGTCACTCTGGCAAAAGCAGAGAAATGCTCAAAGGCTCATCCCAATTATCTGGATCTTTGTTTAACCGTTTCAAAAGGAAGGAACAGTAACAGAAAAACCCCCAAAAGCTCCAAAGACTTTTCAACAAACCTCTGAGTTTCAGCTTAAAGTCATGTGTATTTTGCTGCCTTTGAATGGAACCAAACACTCATGTGAGTGCAGCATTTCTCTGAGTCAGCAAGGGAAAGGTGGTCACAGAATGGACAGTTAACATGTTTAGCATCTCTGTGCACAAAAGCTACTTGTTTTAGGGAAAAAAGAGCAAGAGAAACAAAAACTAGAACTCAGTCTACACCTATAGCAAAGGCACATTTTACTTTCACCGTGCTTTAACATAAATATGAAATATATTTATATGACGATAATTACTTCATCTCTTTCACACAATCCTGTATGTATAGGTAATTACTCCAACTGTGTCATTTTATTGCCACAGGGCAAAGTCAAGGTCTTCTCCTCCTCCTCCTCAAATTATCATCATTGCCTTACAGCCACCGTTTCACTGGGAAGGGAGGATCAGAGGCTATTAATGGCTGAGTCATTTACACACATTTCAGTCATGTGAGAACCTGGTATAAAATTAGTCATTCCTGAAACTGAACCAAGAATTAGATGGATTTACTCTCTGTACAACAGCCAGTTAGACATTTGATTCTCAAAATAATATATACCCAGTGACTTATTCTGCAAATCAGATAGCCTTTTAAAGTTTATTACAGGCACATACTACTGATAAGCATCTTGCTTTGCGTTCTGCTTAGTTACACTAACTAGTCCAATTTCTAATTCAAAGCTTAATCTCAAGCTGGAGGATCTGTTTTCACATTGGAAATTCAAAGAATGCCCTCAATTGACCCTGGAACACTCATTCTACAAGCATTTACTGCATTCGAACGACTTACACTAAGCAACAAGACACTTATGGAAACCTTGCTCACACTTGTGACACCCACCTACCCAACTGATCATGCACATGGTGAATTCATATAGGCCAACACGGTTACCACCTTTATGTAGCAAAAAAGCCTGATAAAGTTTTTATTAAGACATGTCCAGGCTAAGAATCGTTATGCTTTCACTGGGTGGACTGCACATACATATGCAGACACTCTCTGCAGAGCGGGCTACATGGTTTTTACCCCATTCTTTTTTAAGTCATACTCGTTAATGATGACCAGCACGGATTACACTCCTTCATCTCATGCCAGTTTCTGTTATCCTTGCACAACACACGCTGAACTCTGCCGCAGAAATTTATTTGTAGTTTAGTGTGCTTCCTAGTGCACCATTACTTAGCATGGGCTTCACTTCTGACAAAATACTCAAGAGAGCACCTCCTCATGGAGCACACTGAGCAGACCTTACAGGTGCTAGGGTGTGACAATGAGCAGTGGCCAACCAGACAGAGAACATCTTCCTTTCTTCAAGCCATTCAGAAAAATATCAAACATAAATAAGATTAAACATGTGAGAGTGGTTTAGTTCTAATGGACCATTCCTGTTAGGGTAGACAGTTGCCCAACAGACAGCAGCCGAATGAGGCAACCTGCCATTTATGTGCCTCTGTTACTAAACATTTATGGTGTTGAAAGTTACTCAAATGAATTTCCCACAGCAGTAGGCTCACTACAAAATTATGACCAACAAAGTAACTTATTTTCACAGAATTCAGCATTAGGATTCCCACACCAGGGAGGGGTATGCACACCACACTGCTGATTTTGCCTCTCTTGGGTTTTTTTGCTTGTTTCACTCTGCTTCGGCAGAACTCATGAAAACATTCAATGTTTATCCATCCATTCAGTAAATATTTACCAAATGTCTACTACATGCAGGCACTGGGCGAGGCATTGGGGATGTATTAGTGAAGAGACTGAGTTGGCCCTGCCACTCTCTGTGTCTTGAGATGTGGCAGGGAACCAAGCAATATTCACCTCGCCAAAAAAGCTGATCCCAAACTGTATTTGCTCAGAAGAAAACACAACAAGTGCCAGGACAGTTTATAACAACATAAATACTGAGAACACCGTTTTATAGGCTACCTTTTTAAATGTTCAGTTTAAACACAAGCCAAGGTAGGGCAAGGTGGGATGAGGACTACTGGTATTATTAGCAAACAGTATTTGCATAGCACCCTTCCTCTCAGTGGTCCAAAGCTTATACACAAAGGCATCACCATCCCGACTTCACAGGTACAAAGAAAAGGGTAACACATAATAGTTAGCACCTTGTCAAAGAACACAGTGAATCACTAACAGACAATTTCGCTTCATTCAAACCCTAGTTCATCTTCAGTTTTATGAAAAGTCCCACGGTTTAAGGCAAATATACCACATGATTATTATTATTATTATTTTTTTTTTTTTTTTGAGACAGGGTCTCGCTTTTGTAGTTCAGGCTGGCCCTGAGCTCATCCTTGAACTCACAGCAATCCTCCTCCCTCTGCCTCCCCAGTGCTGGGACTACAGGCATCAAGAGCCATCATGCCTGGCACTGTGTTAAGTGGTTCTGATTGCTGGTGGGCATCAGTCTCCATGCCCAGCGTTGTTGTATGCGGTTACTGGAGACTGAACCGGGCCCTTGAACTACCAAGGCAGGCGCCGGATCCACTGAGTTAAATCCCTGACTCTGCTGTATGATTTTTAATGGTCATTTATTTGTCAGTTTTTATATGAAAAGACACTTATTCTGAATTGAAATCACCTATCCTGTGCACCACACTTCTGCTATCCACAGAATGACTGCCTTATTCACCACCGTGGCCTCTCACACTTAGGATTCTAAATGAAAAGGTCTCACAATGACTTGATGGTGACAGGACTCACTGGTCTTACTATGTACCTCATCATGCAGAAAGGGAACCATTCAGAATGTTAAAGAAATCTGATGAAGACTCAGTTCCAGGGCCATCTCATGAAGTTAAGTAGGGTGGTGTCTCACTGGATGCTAAGAATCAATGAATGATATATGGCACCGCTTCTGCACAGCCGCAACACATCGGCTCAGGAGCCATGGGACTAAAGCAGAACTCATTTCACATCTCCTCCCCTCATAGTAACAAATGACCAACTTGCATTTTCTCCCCTATCACTGTAACTCTGGTTCCACTGGTTGAACAGTGTCAGTAACCACGGAAAGAATGATTTCACAAAGGACTCAACAATGCTTCCAGTGATATGAAAGTTTAAACTGCAACCCAGCAACTGTGAACTGCACATAGCACCAGAAATAAATAAAGGAGGCTAGAGAATAGAATGAGTAGTGAATACTGACTATTAAAGAAAGGTGAGCTGTCACACAGACGAAGGAGGTGTGTGTTTGGGGCCTGGAGCAGCTCTTAGTTCTGCCCTGTCTGGTGCAGAAGAAAATGGAGAAGACAGAAAGAAGTCCACTAGGGTAGGGCCATCAAGAGCTCAGAAACCCAGTGAGAAAAGCCTTGAAAGTACAGTCAATATAAATCTGCCACTTAAGAGTTGACTGAGGGTAATGTGCAGTGGAGAAAAGGAGTTAGAAATACTAACTATATGCTCAAGATCCACACCAAAAGCTAACACTTAAGTATCTATTTCTGTTTCTCTTTTGGCTTAATATGTTCATATATCATACATATGTTTCTAATTTCTCCCCTTTTTTCCTGGTGTTTTATAAAATAAGTTGGTGGCTCACTAGTAACACAGTACTGTAAGGGAATCCTAACAGGATAAGTTCAGCTCAGGAATCTGGGCCTTGGAAAGCACACTGATGTTTTTCTGTCCCTTTCAGGGAGAGGGGGACACATTTTTCAGTGTCGTGAAGGAAAGCTACAATACATTAGGAGGAAGATGCTGCAGTTACCACTGTTTTTGCAAAATTAAATCTAGATGAGAAGCGTGCACATACAGATGTTTGGCAGCCAAACTTACCTGTCTAGAATATTCCAAGCTCCCTTCCTAAGTTTGGGAATTTTCCGACTTTAGGAGTGCTATATTTAACTGAGTAAGAACCATAAATTCATTTTATTAGCCTTTTCATCAAGAATACAGATATGTCAAGTGACCTCTGCCTGAAGGTTTTCAATTTTTAAGAATGGCATGAGAGATGCACAGCAGAGCAGGTGCCAGAGCAGGACCTGGAACCACATTCTATGAGAATTTAATCTTTAACTCTCAGCATCTGCCTGTGAAATCTTGGGCAAGTTATTTAACTTCTCAGAAAATGCTGTGAGTTCAAGGCTGAGCTCAGGACCATCCTGAACTATAAAGCGAGACCCTGTCTCAAAATATATGTATATTTATTTAAAGGTGACTTTGGAACAGGCTTATAACTACAAATAGTACGAAAATGCAGAAACACATAGTATTGTAAGAGCACATGAGAGTCACCTGCTTGGTAAAGAGAGATCAGATGATCCAGACTCAACTGAGAAAGGTAAGGAAAAGTTAACGTACTTGAAAGTAAAAGAATTCTCCAAGTAGATAGGCGTGCTATGAGAACAGTTTTAAAACTGGAATAACCATCTTGTAGGAAATGAGACGATAGAAGTAAGTAGTACTACAAAGCACGTGGAGTTTGAACTTAATCCTAAGAAATAAGGAATAATCAAAGAAGATAAAGGTTGGAAAACAGGCAAAATAGTTTCTATGTGGAAAAGCATCTCCTCAGTTACAAAGCAGAACAGAAGAGGATTAGTGCATGCATAAACTTGTCTGGAAGACTCAGGGTTGTGAAAATAGAGACGGAGGCATATAAACTGAGAGTCAGTTGGCCACAGTGACACACACCTACAATCCCAGCACTCGGGAGTCTGAGGCAGGAGCATCACAAGTTTGAGCCCAGCCTGGGCACTCAGTGACTAGGGAGACCCTGTCTTAAAACAAATAAAATAAAATTTATAAATGGAACATTAGACATGAGGGACCAGAGAAAGTAGTTAATTTCTAGCATGAAAAACTAGGTGGAACCATTGCCACTTACTAAGTTATAAAATCCCAGGAGAAAATTTCAATCTGAGATGTTAAGTTTAAGAAACCTTGGGGCCGGGGAGTTAGCTCAGTGGTTCCAGCGCCTGTCTTGCAAGCGCAAGGGCCCGGGTTCGATTCCCCGGTAACCACATAACAATACTGGGTGTGGAGAC